>OX463860.1:30656420-30670054 GCA_949825065.1 Odontocerum albicorne
ATTTTATCTGAGTTGCAATAATTGATCTTTATTTATTTTTATTCAACACATTTATTGCAAATACAATCTGGCGGACTTATTGCCAGGTGGCCTTCTCTTCCAACTAACCAGACAAAAGTAAACGAAACAAGTTACGTGGTCGCATAAATCATTCAAATGACTATCCATCCCCACGAAATCCATAAACATATACGTGAGCACATGCCCACGAACCCCACAAAGACGGACAATCACCCGAACATTATTTTCATGTAAAGTGAGATATCATCAATCAAAAAGAAAGGAAAGGATGGTGGAGAGGAAAGAAAAATAAGAATTAGGAATGAAACACTTTATTTTACTGACTAGAAATTAAGAGTTTTTTTAGTCGCTTCTTAAAGCATGCCAAGGACGGAGCGAGTCTTATATTGGTTTGTAACTGATTCCAGAGTCTCACTTTTTTTTCACTGGAATAGATTAACCCAATGAGCTTTACTCGTTGCTGGACATTATATGTAACGATATTAATTTTCAAGAAATGTTCTATATAACCTGTAAAAAAATTAAATTAAAAAAGTTAGAAATTAATAAGTTATGACTTTTTCAAACCCTTCAGTTTTTCAGTGGCCACCCTGTATAAATGTTATACCAAAAATGTTAGTATAAAAGTTAATATAATAAATTCAAATAAAAAAAAAAGATCCACAAGTCAAGACAATTTAATGTTTCAAGTGACTAAACTTTAAAATTGAGCATTTAATGTACGAGTATAAGTGAAAAAGTTTTTCAAAGAAAAATAACATTCATTCGTTTTTAGTAAATCAAATATGTCATGTTAAGCACAACCGAAAAACAATAAATTGTTCTTTAGTCTCATCATCTAAAATCTTGACTATACTCGAAGCCAGAATCCTCCAAAATACCCATTATTTAAAGGTGATTTGTTGTTACGCAGTTGCCTATCTGCAATACATAAAGTAATACAATAAGAAATGTACTTATAGTTATAAAACGTATTGGGGTTCTTCGGTTATAACGATTAGATCGGCAGTGAATATGTATTAATGAATATTCTAATGGTGAGGTTATTGCAAAAATTCTGTCAAAAATAATTGAACATAAAATATCACAAGCATCGTTGTATTCAACTGTTTTCTATTTTGTAATAATTCCATACACTTACAACTGTTAAAATCATTACAAGATACACAAGAATATGTATGTTCATTACACAAAAACGTCTAAAAACTTTTTGACACGAAATTTGATGATGTAAAAATACGAACAAAGAAATAAATGTAGACGGAAACTGTTATTAAAATATAGATTTTTATTTTCATTATTTTAATTTTATTTGAAAGTTATTTATTCTTCCGAATGTTGGTGTGTAAAATGTTACAGAAAATAATTTAATAATTAAATGGAATTAATTAAGATGAAACCATTTAATGTCTTCAAACATATCAGATTGCATGCTTTTGTATGTAAATTTCGTAAATGCAGAAGTCAGATTTACTCTGTGTATAATCAACCTTGTTATCATAAATGCAATTAAGCATTGTAACCCTTTCATGTCCCGTATATCTCAAATATTGTTTATATTATGATTTTATTGATTTTTTTAAGCAGATAAATAAACACTGAGATAAAAGATAAAATGTGCTTGTTACAAAAAAAATCTTCGTTATAAATGACATTCGGAATCAGACAGTATGTATTGGTTTGTCACGTGAAAAATATACAGACCCCAAGAGCCTCCCACATTATGCAGTATGAAAAAAAATGAGATTTTTTTTCTCTGAAATGAACGATAAAGCTCTGAGTCAAAGTTTTAGAAAAAAAATAGTTTCCCTGATTAAATAATTATGGGTTTACTATACGAAGAAAAGGTAATTATAGTTATTTCATAAATTTTAATGTCTTCAATTGATTTTATTGCAAAACATTTTAATCGCTTACTCACAGTTTATCGTCAGACCCAGGGATTAATTGTTTAACTACTTTTTTGTGTTTTAACAAAAGTTCAAGAATACTGATAATTGTTGTCACCAACAATTTACAGGCTTAAAAGATAAAAATACCATTTTTTATTTAATTCTATGAGATTTTTATTTTACGATTTTTAGCAACTTCGATGGCTATGCAGCTCTTGTAGAGCCTTAGTCTCCCTTACTAACTCCTCCAGGCCCTGCGATCACGTACTTTATCCCTTCAGTCTTCAACGTTGAGTCGTATAAGGCAGTGCTCCGCAACCTTTTCTCACCTACGACACACCAAAATTCTTCCTAGAATTCCGCGGCACACCAAAAGCTAAAATATATAGATATTAAATTGATACACAAATTTTACAATAAATTTTTGTTTTTTATTTGAAAAGTATACATACGTAAAACTATAACATTTATTTTTACGCAATCTTAATAATTATTATAAAATATTAATTAATTAATGTGATACTGCGCTTGTTTCAATTAACACAAAAGTTTTATATTCGGCTCGATTTTTGACAGCGCAACCCGAAGTTCTTGGTCAAGACCTTTTAAGCATGACCGCTTATCATTTTTAATTAATACAAGAGTTGAAAAACTTTGCTCACATAAATATGTCGTCGAAAATGGAAGTAGTGTTAAGATTGCTTGGTCGGAAATGCGAGAATATTCTTTTTTAACGTAAATCCAGAAAACATCTAATGAAACTTCGGAGAAGTGAAGTTTTAAAGTCATGTCATTATTTAAATCTGTAAATTCCTCTCGAATTTGCAGAGGCGTAGAATTTATTGCATTGGTTGCAAAAGGATTTCGAATCCAATCGTATTCTTCCGTATTAATGGAATAAAAATATTGATTAAATACTTAATGAAAAATTGTAAAATGTCAAATACATTGAATTTGACCGCGGCACACCTGTATCCAGCTCACGGCACACCGGTTGCGGAGCACTGGTATAAGGCACTGAGAAATATTATATCCTCTAGTCATTATTTGAGTCTACCCAGCGACCATTTTCCAAACTGCTTTGAATTAAATATTTTTTTGAGTATTCTGCCTTCAGTAGTTCGTAGAACGTGTCCTTCAGGCCAACTTGCGTAATACTTTGGTATTAGTAACAGGTTGCTATCTTGTGAGCCTGCGGGTTTCTTCGTTTGATCTCAATTTCCACGTATTGGAAACTATTTCGGGTACCTTTCTTTCTCAAAAGATGCCTCTTTCTTATGAAAACACTTAATATACGAGAGAAGAAAGACTACATAAATTTTGCAAAAAGAGATGAAACATTCTAACAAAGCACTGTTGATAGTGTTTTAGACATTAAATGGTAGTTTATAAATTACAACCATAACATTACGCCATCTTTACGTCGCGGAAGACAGAAATAAGAGAGGGTCAAACTTTCCTATTGCGACACACATCTTTCACCTATTTTATGGTACACCTGTACACCTTATTATCCATAATTTTATGGTACACCTTATTATCCATAATTTATCTGAACTTATACATTTCCTTCTTTTAAAATGTACTACATGCTTTAAGAAGCGACTGAAAAAGCTCTTAATTTCTAGCCAGTAAAATAACGTGTTTCATTCCTGATTTTTCTGTTTCTTTCCTCTCCACCATCCCTTCCTTTCCTTTTGATTGATGATATCTCACTTTACATGAAAATAATGTTCGGGTGATTTTCCGTCTTTGTGGAGTTCGTGGGCATATGCTCACGTATGTGTTTTTGGATTTCGTGGGGATGGATAGTCATTTGAATGATTTATGCGACGACGTAACTTGCTTCTTTTACTTTTGTCTGGTTGGTTGGAAGAGATTGCCACCTGGCAATAAGCCCGCCAAATTGTATTTGCAATAAAATTGTTAAATAAATAAACACATTTGATCGAACAATACTTTCATTGGTCTTTCTCTACCACACCTTCCACTTACATTTGCACTGTACATTAGGTTTCTTAGTATGTCTTTATTCATTCATTCTATGTTCCCAAACCATCTCAAAGTGCTCTTCCTCGTCTAACTCTCTTTGAAGTCATCAGCCTTAAGTTAATATTCATCCTTTATCACTTTTTTTGTCCATATTCTGGTATGCATCGTTATCCTATGTATTATTCTAAGTGCACGCATGTCTACAGTATTTATTCGGTGTTTTTCAGTCATGTTCTACGTCCACCTTTCACTCCTATGTATCAAAATTGATTCTAAAATATTATAATATTGTGGACTAACATCTTAGCAAATTTTGATACTATCCAATTCAAATAAATACGAGTAGGTATATTTAAGTGCCTCATTGATTTTTTTTCCTATCGCTACAAGCCGTTCGATATCCCTCTTAACCTATCTATCGTCTGCGAAAATACTATAGTACCTAAATAGTATATTTTTTTTAACTTTCTGTCATCTTTCCCTGCTCACCAATATATCATTTTTACTTTCATATCATACTATTAATATCATAATTCGACACAATTTTTCTTTTTTTTATAAGACCGGCTTTTGACAATGAAAGGGTTGTGATGGTGTATTAACTGGAGTAACCAAATGGCTTCTGGAGAGCATCACACGAAGAATGCTGATGCTTCCATTTGTGGGCAGCAGAGTAAACCATCAGGGGTGCTCCCAACCTTCAGGTCCGTGCCCAATCTCATGGAGTGCCGCTCCCGCAAACAGTATCATGCAGTTAGACTGCTAATGAAAATTTTGCTGGTGATTTCCAAGGATGCAAAGTGCTTTCCATAAAGTGTTTATTTTAGTTCTCATTTACTGATTACTTCGGTTTCGATATTCACAAAAAGTGAAATGAATATTCCTTTAATTAATACAAGATACAAAAGTATATTTTACATAACATGAAAACAACAACACACAAGACAAGTTAATTTTAATACTTAAAATAATTGACAAAATAACATAAAGTTTATCTTAAACAAACACAAAGATACAATTAAACATTTGATATAAATACAAAGTAATTTTTTAATTTTTTTTTTATTACATGGGCTCATTTGTAACGTGAGATACAGGTTATTTACCAATATCAAAACATTTTATATCCTTATATGTTAAATTTATATTAATAAAGGAAAGCACAAAAGTTAGCATTTATTTCGAAATATTGATATGATATTCGGGCAAATACTATAAACACTCTTATCTGAATTGTGCCTATAAATTCTCATATCTAAATTGCTGCAAAACTAATTTCTTAGTCTTTGCATATGACTTATACAAGACTTCATTTTATAGTTAACATAACAATTTTCAGTACAAAAAATGTTGAGCTATCTTGTGAATGTAGTGGAAATACGAAATTATTTTATATTGAATGTTAAAAATTCAAGTGGAATATAATAAAAATAAACCGTTAGTTCACTTATTTCAAAATACAGACTGGTTTATGAGTTACCAATTAATCGAATGTAATTGAATATTTTTTCCTCTCAAATTGGCATTGATTTTATTTCAATAACATATTTTTTCTGCGCATCCCTAAAATTTATCAGACCAACGAACGGTACAAAGCATTATCATAAGGGTGAACTACCTTAAGAAAACATTCAATATTTTATAGAATACTGAGTTAATTGGATAATTAAGTGTAGAGAAAACCTCTACTTCACTCTGTGGAAGCATTATTCTACGTTTTCGTCCAACGAAAAGGCTTAATAATCTCACTAAGTTAATTTTATAAAATCAATTCAGTTTTCAGGGCATAAGCTGTGTCTAAAATAAAATTCAACAAATGCATTAATACTAGTATAACGTAGAAATTGAATAAACAAGATGAACTAAAATTGAAAAAAAACTAGATGATTAAAATTTTCATAGTATTTTATATTTTTTTAAATTTTCAATACAAAATTGGTTCTTATTATATTATTTAAAGTTAAGACATTAACACTGTGGAGGTTTAACGACATTGTAATTTGTTAAGTCAAACACTGATTATTCCACTTAATATAACGGTATAACCCTACCGGTTTCAAGATTTTCATCTCATCATCAGGCGAGCACAAATAAGACTCTGATTTGTGATCCCTGATAATGAGGTGAAAACTTTGAAACCGGTAGGGTTACACTTTTATATAAAGTGGAATAATCAGTGACTTAAGAAATTACAATTGGTTCTTAATTTAATCAAATCGAGAGATCTTATATATTCCTAAATTCTCTTTGAAATCTTGGCTGATGAAATTTCCGTTGTTCTGATTACTAGAATTTACTTAGATACAGATAAGCTCTGCGGTCGTTTTTATCATTATTATCATTACTGTCACCCTTTACGTTCCATCAGGAACACAAGGAAACTATAAAACGTTTTATTGGTCAAATCGGTTCACAGTCCAGTACCACACTTCCTTCCCTGGTAAGCTTATATTTCATATATTCCTACAGTAGCATCGGTATATGGTGTAATATGGGGGTCTAATTCGTCGATCCCTTATGAGTGATAAAAAATTGAACTTCTTAGACAGACACCCGGTGGTATCTTCAAAACGTAGCCATGAATCGATGAAAAGTATGAATCACTACAAGTGTCTTACCCAGACTGTGGTGTTTATAGATTGCTGCAGCATTTGTATCACAAAAAACCGTCACATTTGACAAATGGTCGTACCATCTGATACCGATTATACTAAGAACCGAGAAGTCTTCTTTCAGGGGCCTTGATAATTTGCAAAGATACAGACAGAGCTTTATTTTCACATGGCAATGTTTCCAATTGACTAAAGAGATGTTCAAAATTCTCGTTGTAAAAAAATGAATGGAAACCTTTTTTAAAACCGTTAAGAATCGACCTGGAAAACCTAAAGTAGAAGCTAAAAAATTCAACCACTTTACGCAGAAATCCCTGTTTATCCGTTGAAAAAAAGCATTTATTTTTATTATTTTTTGTGCATTTTATTAAAATAATTGACATTTAAAATGTTTATATTTAAAAATAATTAATGTAGGTACAATACTTTTAATTACAAAAATATTACAAAATCCACTCAATTTCAGCACTTGTAAAATGTCGGCCACTAGCATAAAAAAACATTTCTTTATCAATTGAATTCATATTCAGAAATGATTCGAAGTATTTTTGTATTATTTACGAGGCCCTAACAAGCTTAAGGGTTATTAAAGCAAAATATAAAACCTGAAAGCAGCATTTTGATTTATATTGAAATTATTAGAATGGAATTTATAAGCCTTAACTCTGTTAAAATATCGTTGGAAAAATATACGAGTATGATAAGTTAAAACAGCATTTTAAGTCTAGAAAACTCGTTAAAAAAGTTAAAATAAATAAGAATTTACATATTCCAAGATGTATGTTAAGACTAAAAAAATACAAAAATAACTAGAATTATTGTATTTAAATTCATCTGCGTTAAGTTAATTCTGGTTTGTTATTTTTATTTCTCAAGCTTTGAGGAAAGAGCAATAAACTGAACAGTATATTGAGCTTTTTCCGAGGAAATTGAGGTTCAAAAAACTGTTCGAGAGTTCAGCCTGTAAGGCTCTATCGCAATCCAATTAAAGGTTGTGGCAAACAGGTAATGTTTAAGGCTTTTGACAGCCTTTATTTAAAAAGTAGTTTATTAATATTATGAATCAGTATTTAATTATGTTATGAATGTAAAGATAGATAGAGATACATACTAGGAAGTTAGGGAAGGCAGAGATAATTGAACGTAATTTTCTATAATCACAAACTTCTTTAGCCTAATCCACCATTGCATGTTGTTATTTTACTATCTACGTTATAATTTTACACGTTTGTCTTCCAGTCCAGAGATATTGTTTTGATTCTCGTTGGGAACCTTTTTTTCCAATAAGTATTCTAGACCTATTTTGACTTAAGGATTATTTAATGCGTTTCTAATTGGCTAGAAGAGATAGCCAACTGGGTTGTACTGTATACAACTTAAGATATATAATAGATTTCTCAATCTCAACTATCCCCCATCCGTTCGACATGTCTCACCTACTCACACTTAACTCTCCATTTATGTATAGTTACATACTCGTAGCTGTATTTATTGTCCGAAACTCCTTAAATATGCCTAGAGTAGTTTCTCACATATTTTTTCACTACCACCTTTCCTTTAAATGTTTATTGGTACAAATCATCCTCGATGTAGGATCAAATGTTTGATTAACTTATAATGCCTTTCCAACATTTGAAATTCAATAAACTTGATCCTGTTATACTCTTCTCCGTTTTTCTTTACCACGGTTCACATTCACAATTATATACATTATAGATTTGTGTATCAGAATTCCGTCACCTGACCATGTCACACTTCCAAACTCCATCAACCTACTATTTTTTTCTCTATTCAACACATTGATCTTAATCTCACATTCATCTAATTTTTTTTTTCTATGTTGTCTTACATTGTCATTTGTAACGTATTTTCTATGTATTTTTCAATCATTTTTCTCGCCCACTTTTTTCTCCTAAACATCAATACTGACACTGATACGCTACTTGAGCTGATCACATCAAACTGTACTTAAATAATTAATTTTGTTTAACTTAGTTAGACCTGTTATATGTTATCATCATAACTACCTCTCTTCAGATGTAGACTCCCAGATATCTTTCCATAATTTGGAGATCTTCCTAGGGACGACAGCCAGTTGATATTTCAACAACACGTAGGTAACCCTTGTATTATCAATCTGCATATTTGAATGACCTAGTTGGTAAAATTTCTACCCCCTGAGGTGCGAGAAGATTCCTGTTAAATCTTAATTTTTTTAAAAGATTTTATTCCTTTTTTCGTTTAAGGTCTCGCTAATGGATTTCCGGTAAATCAAAAAGATTGTTCTTTTTACAATGAAAGTATAATATACTACAATTTATTTATTTAATATTACACATGACAAGAAAATATACACAATTTGCGAAAAAACAACAGGTAATTTGATTTGGACATACAATTTTAATGGATCTGGGTTTTTGCCTTTCATTTGTCGTATCATCAGTAAACTAGGCTTTTGCCTGTATCTCACTGAGGATATTTAGCATGAAAAAAGAAATCGATAGTTCTTTCCGATTTTTGATTACACAAAAACAAAACCCCGTTGCACGCTCTCATCAACCTGACAAACAGTGACACTCAACTATAACTGGAAACATCTTGCGAAATTCAGCTCCTCACACATCGTCACTCCAGGAAGACCAAAAATATTCATCCCACAATATACCGCACACAATCATAAGAATAAAAATTAAAACAAAAAATACACAGAAACACAAATACAAAAACAACCAAAATTAAAACAACAAGAAGAAACCCACACTCACGGACTCACACAAATCCTTTCCACTCGTCATTCATCCTGAAAGCCCAGGTTCTCAAAATCCTGTCGCAATAACAACCACGCTCCGATCGACTATCGAAATGGTTTTCTTACCTTTACTTTTATTGAAGGCGGCACGCCATTGTAAAAATGCTTATACAAAATTAACACATTATTATTGATATATCACTTTTACAAACTTTCCTTTGATGGTACTCGTATTAATTGTCTTAATTTATGATGTTAAATGTTACCGGTTTTAATTTTCAACAGACATTTCGGCGCTCCTGTAAATCTCACCAACAATCGGTTGCTTTTTAAAACTATCCTTGAAGCCGGTTCTGTGCTCAACCTCACGATGATTTTCTTAAATTCTACAAAATACTTGAATACTATTTCAAGTTAATTGGAAACGCGTAAATTAATTGACAAATTTCTTAGTGTCAGCATTTTATTGAATAATACAAAAGCTTTTGTTATAAAAGCCTATTAGGCACTAAAAAATAAAAGAAATTCATTCTCCATCGAACCCAATAAAGTCTATGTCGATAGTTTTTACTTTTTTCCTGGAAACCGTTTCTTGTTTTCAGTATTCCGCTTTCATCCCTCATCTGACAGGGGATCCTTTTTTAAAAATCTTCAGGTTTAAGGACAATCATTATTTATTTGAATGAGAACCTGAAAGTATTCAAAATCGTTTGATCTTGAATTGAAAGCGAGCTGAGATATGCCTTGGAAATAAAGGCAGCTTGTTCAAATTTGCGTTCTCAAGCCGCTTCAACGAAAATCTTATTCAACATTCTTTGATGATGCCATATTGCTTTTAAAATTATAAGGTTCGGCAGAATAATAAAGTCAAATCGTGTTCTTTTATTACAAGAACAAGCTAAATTCAATGTTTTGGCATAACGTTTTTATTAAAAATTTATTAAAAATAAATACAAATTGGTGTGTCTGTAATAACATGTTCCACAAAATCTAATTTTACTTAAAACTTAAAAATAAAATTTAATTTGCTAGTTTTTTTTATAATTATATACCGGATAACTTAAAAATATAAAGTAAGCATATATCTAGAGAAACCACAATTTCTTATGTTGTTTATAGTTAAGGCATTTACGTTGTGGAGGTTTAAAGACATTGTAATTTATGTTTATCAAACACTGTTTATTCCACTTTTTTGTGACGGTAATACTCTACCGGTTTCAAGATTTTCACCTCATCTTCAGGGGAGCACAAACAAGGAGTCTTGTTGAGGTGAAAGCCTTGAAACCGGTAGGGTTATACCGTCACAAAAAAGTGGAATAAACAGTGTTTGATAAAAATAAATTACAATTTCTTGTATTTTGAAAAATAAGTTTACTTGATACATATATCAACACAATTCTTTTTCTTTTCAATATGAATTCATCTCACAGCTTTTATAATGTTTTTAACGAGAATTAAAAAATACGTAAAACCTTTTTGTTCATTTTCCCTACAATTTTGTATGTTTTTGTCCTTAAAAGATATTTTATTTTTTCCTACATAAGTTTTATAATGTTTATTGAATTTAGTAAGTTATATATGTTTATTATTTCGTAATTTTTCATGTTGCCCGATATGAGTACATTAGTATTTTGACACATCATGTTTTGAAAGATGTATGTATCTTGAATTGTAATTTTTTTCTATACAATGATTTTTTCACACTACATGTATTACAATTTATGTGTCTTGAATTGTTAGTTTTTTTCTTTACATTCGTATTTTCAGACATCATATTTTGAAACATACATGTATTTGTATCCTGAATTGGTAGTTTTCTATAAGTACATTATTTTCCCTCGTCATATTTTAAAACATAAATGTATTCAGAATTGTTAGCTTTTTCCTACACATTGGTTTTTCTTTCACACAACATTTTTTAAAACATATACATATGTATCCTTAATTGTTAATTTTATCTTAACATTGGCATTTTCATACATCATATTTTGAAACATATAGTCTGTTTGACAAAAACGTGTAAGGCGAAACCCGAAAACATTATTTAAGATAAGGCAAAATAAATATGGTACACACATACTACATGATATAAACCGTGATGCTTTATTATTAATAATTTTTCGAGTCGCCTCCACTAGAAATAATTGCCCGGCATCTCCAAGGCATACTTTCTACTCATTTTTCCCTCGGAGCTTGAACTTCATTAGTGCCTAAACATTTTCTATGGGATTTGCATCTGGTGACTGCGACGGCCAATCCATTACGTCAACGTCATTTTCCTGTTTCCATGCAGTACAAAGACGACTCCGATGTTTTGGGTAATTGTTCTGTTCCAGGAGCTATTTTTTTGCTTCTTATAAACCACCTTTGGGCAGATGGTAATAAAGCCCTCTGATGTTTTTTAACCATTTAAGCAGCGTTCAAATTATTTGTTAAGATGTACAAAGTGCCAAATCCCCGCTTTGAGAAAAAGCCCCAGACGTGGACTTTGACAGGGTGTTTAACGATCCGCTGGATGAGTCTATTGGTGCGGATACACCAGGTATGATTAATGGAAGAACGTGCCCAAAATAAAGCTTCGTCCGAAAAAATTTTACTGTCCCAATTGCGGTCCCAACTTTCTTTCGCCCAAGTAACTCTTTTTTCAACACCTTTTTAGGACAGTAGTGAAACTGACTGTTTCTATACAAACCATCTTAGAAGAAGCGTCCTGCTACCAGCTCGCTTGAATCTACCCTCTAATGGTTTCCAGGAAAAAAATGTAGCCATACACGATCTTGTCAAACAGAATGTAGGTATTTTGAAATATATTTATACATTGGTTTTATAATTGTTACCTTGATATGTAAAGAACGCTTAAGTATTGTTTATTTAGTCAGTAAATAAATATAATTTTTTAAATTTTGTATTTTATTTCCATTTATTACTTCACATAAATTTTTTGCATAATTTGTATTAACGCATACATTATTCATTATAACAAACTTGTGCAAATAACTCAACTGACAAGATAGCGACGTATATATATATATATATATTAGGTCCTTACATATGAAATTGGCGTTTTGCCGTACTGGCAACTTTGATCTCAAATATCTTCTCTTTGGTTAGGAATTCCAAATTAAAATTTATACAGCTATTTACTCAAGTATTTGTGTTTCGAAAATTATAATTCATTTGTTTTTCCTCAATTGTTTTTTTTCTTTGCGTCACTAAGTTTACAAAATGGAAAACTTGAAATATCGCGTTATTTACGAGTACGAGTTCCACCGTGGCACCAGTGCTGCAGAAACGGCTCGAAGGATTAATGATGTGTATGGCGACGGTGCCGCAAAAGAAAACACAGTGCGTTTTTGGTTCCAACGTTTTCGTTCTGGAAATTTCGACCTGCAGAACAAGCCCCGTGGAGAAAGTTGATAATGAAGAATTGAAGGCTATTGTGGAAGCGGATCCATCGCAAACCACGTCCGAGTTAGCTGCAGGCTGCGGTGTTAGTGATAAAACTGTTTTAATCCACTTGAAGCAAATTGGGAAGGTGAAAAAGCTTGAAAGGTGGGTACCTCACGAATTGAGTGAAGCAAATCAACAAACGCGCGTTGACTGCTGCGTTGCATTACTCAACCGGCACAATAATGAAGGGATTTTGAATCGAATCATTACCTGTGATGAAAAGTGGATCCTGTATGATAATCGGAAGCGCTCATCGCAATGGCTGAACCCTGCCGAACCAGCCGAACCATGCCCCAAGCGAAAATTGACTCCAAAAAAGTTACTTGTGAGCGTTTGGTGGACTAGTGCTGGTGTCGTTCACTACAGCTTTCTTAAATCTGGCCAGACGATTACGGCAGATGTCTATTGTCAGCAACTGCAAACCATGATGGAAAAGCTAGCTGCTAAACAACCGAGGCTGGTTAATCGCTCTAGGCCACTGCTGCTTCATGATAACGCTAGACCACACACTGCACAACAGACGGCTACCAAATTAGAAGAGCTTCAATTGGAATGTCTAAGACATCCACCGTACTCTCCGGACCTTGCCCCGACAGATTACTATTTTTTTCGAAATTTGGATAACTTCTTGCAAGGGAAAAAATTCAACTCCGATGGGGCAGTCCAAACCGACTTCAAAGATTTTATTGATTCCCGTCCGAATGGTTTTTTTAGTAAAGGGATCGATGAACTACCTATGAGATGGCAAAAGTGCATAGATAGCAATGTTACATACTTTGATTAAATAAATATATTATATAAAAAAAAAATCAACTTTATGTTCCTCCCAAACAAAACGCCAATTTCATATGTAAGGACCTAATATATATATATATATATATATATATATATATATATATATATATATATATATATTAT
>OX463860.1:31315254-31385065 GCA_949825065.1 Odontocerum albicorne
ATATAAACTAAAAAATATGAAATTTCACTTTGAAATCAATCCTGGTGACCTTTTTTTTAATTTTAATAATACCAATTCAAAAACTTCAACTGGAGATATTTAGTAACATTTCTTTACTTATTTATTTAACACTTTTATTGCAAATATAATCTGGCGGGCTTATTGCCAGGCGGCAATGTCTTCCAACCAACCAGACAAAAGTTAGTTACCAACCTGAAGCAAGTTACGTGGTCGCATAAATCATTCAAATGACTATCCATCCCCACGAAATCCATAAACACATACGTGAGGATATACCCACAAACCCTACAAAGACGGACAATCATCCGAACATTATTTTTCATATAAAGTGAGATATCATCAATCAAAAGGAAAGAAAGGGATGATGGAGAGGAAAGGAAAAGAAAAATCGGGAATGAAACACGTTATTTTACTGACTAAAAATTAAGAGTTTGAGGTGTATTTTGTGTTTTTCTTGTGTGTATTTAGTTTTTTTATTTTTTTTATTTAACAAAGTAATACATTGTACAAATATTAGTCAAGGCTTTATCTATATATGGTACACATTTATTACTTAACTAATCTTATTTATATATTATAATTTATGAACTTACTTCATCTTATTCTCCTTCATGTCATTTTATTCTTATTTTTTACAATCTTAATATACGATTTCTTAGAAATAATTAACACCTACATACTACTTATAACTAGATAACAATTCTTACAACGAATTATTTAGCAAGAACAAGTCCACTCGTTCAGGCTACTTGTATTCCATCACATTCACTCAGACCTTGGTCCTCCCAGCTAATACTGTAGGTGGACTAGTCAGGCAACAGATAATGCTTCGAGAGGTGTATTTAGTGTTTTTAGAAAGCTCGTGCGAGAAAGCTCTTTATTTGGTGTCGGATAAACATTTTTTTTCTAAGAAGTGATAGAAAGTTCTGATTATTTCTCGTAAATTCTTTGTAATAATATATTACACATTTTAAAAACCCATAATGTATATATAAATATATATATATAAATAAAACACATTTGATTAATTTTCTTCAAACAAAACGCCAATACAGGCGTATCGCACATTACGAACAGTTTATATCATTTTGCTTATCAAGGTACTTACTTTTTACATTTTTTTAATACAGGCTTTGCCCAATTACATTGAAAAATACAAACATTGTTAACATTTATAAAAAAAAAGTACAGTACCCGGCGTTAAGTTATACACATCGTTTGTAGAGCGTTGTCTCTGTCGCACGATGAGCTAACAGTCTGATCCGGTAACGACTGACAAATTGCGACGGAACACGTGTATGAATGACAGATACGACGCTCTACAAACTATGTGTATTACTTACCACCGGGTACTGTATATATTTTAATGATTATAAAGTCTGTATTTATTAGCAAACAGTTCCCTTTCAACGTTCACAATAAACTACATACCGTATTAGTCCGACTATAAGGCGAGGTTTTTATTTAAAAAGGCGACACGTAAATAGGGGGGTCGCCTTATATTCGAGTTTTATTTTTCATAATATTATAAGGGTAAAGGAAATGTTTTTTTCTCCAATAAGCAGATGAAAAAATAGGGGTCGCCTTATAATCAGGGTCGCCCTATAGTCGGGCCAATACGGTAAATATTTTTGTTTATACTTAGCATCTGTTTTCAAACTGATTACAATTCTGGTTAAGACATTGTTGGCAACGCAAAGCAACGGAATCACTAACATCGAGAATCATTTTATTTGGTATTTGGGCACATTCTCTTTCAATGGTTACTCGTAATTCATCAATGGTTACAGGTCTTTTAGGATAAATTTTATTTTTGAGAAATCCTCAAAAGAAAAAGTCAACTGTCACGTTTTCCTACTTCCAGTAGGACTTCAAAACAAAATTTAGTTCGGTTTCAAAAAAAATCATCAACTAATCAGTTATTAAAGTGTGGATACATTTTTTGCGACAGCCTGTATATACATACATACGAGTATATACTTATTCTTCCCAGTGTCATGTCAGGTCCCCCCAACGTTGAATATCACCTGAGAGTAGACATATTTGTCCCCGGCAGCCCAAATAAATCCTCAACACTCCTTATACCAGTCCAATCACGTATATTGCAGAGCCAGGAGATTTACCTCCTGCCAACACCTCTTCGACCCTCTATTTTGCCTTGGATGATCAGGTGCAGTAATTTGTACATTACTCCTCTAAGTACATGACCCAAATAAGACACCTTTCGGATTTTAATATTAGTCAGCAACTCTCTATTAACTTTGGCTCTTTGAAGAACCCTCGTGTTGCTGCCCATATCCGTCCAGGGTATCCGTAGCATTCTCCGGTACATCCACATTTTGAATGCTTCCAGTCGGTTCATACTACCAACTTTGAGGGTCCATGATTCCACTCCATGCAATAACACTGACCAAACGTAGCATTTGACTAACTGTCGTAGAAGTTTCAAGTTTAGATTATCATCGCAGAATACGCTTCTCATTTTATTAAAAGCCGCACGAGATGATTCAATTCTGCACTTGACTTAGGTTTCTGGGTCGAGGTCTTCCACTAGGATACTTCCGAGGTATTTTAATAAATATATACACATAAAATATTTAAATACATGTATAAATACACATACATATAAATACACATACATATAAGTACACATACATATAAATACATACGTATAAATACATACATATGGTACACACATACATTCAAAGTCACTTAAATAAGTTAATGAGTGTTTTCAAACGCCTCCAATTTTAGAAGAAGTATCTTATCGCTTCCAATCTTAGAAGAAGAATCTTATCGCTTCCAATCTTAGAAGAAGAATCTTATCGCTTCCAATCTTAGAAGAAGAATCTTATCGCTTCCAATCTTAGAAGAAGAATCTTATCACTTCCAATCTTAGAAGAAGAATCTTATCGTTTACAATCTTAGAACAAGAATCTTATCGCTTCCAATCTTAGAAGAAGAATCTTATCGCTTCCAATCTTAGGAGAAGAATCTTATCGCTTCCAATCTTAGAAGAAGAATCTTATCGCTTCCAATCTTAGAAGAAGAACCTTATCCCTTCCAATCTTAGAAGAAGAATCTTATCGCTTCCAATCTTAGAAGAAGAATCTTATCGCTTCCAATCTTAGGAGAAGAATCTTATCGCTTCCAATCTTAGAAGAAGAATCTTATCGCTTCCAATCTTAGGAGAAGAATCTTATCGCTTCCAATCTTAGAAGAAGAATCTTATCGCTTCCAATCTTAGAAGAAGAATCTTATCGCTTCCAATCTTAGAAGAAGAATCTTATCGCTTCCAATCTTAGAAAATTAATCTTATTGCTTCCAATCTTAGAAGAAGAATCTTATCACTTCCAATCTTAGAAGAAGAATCTTATCCCTTCCAATCTTAGAAGAAGAATCTTAAGTATACTCCTAATTATACAATAATATCGATAATTTTACAAAAAAAGTAAAAAATTTCCCTTGAAGGAGTTTTGAATAAAGATTTTAATCTCACTCATATAAATTGTCACCATTTCATCAAAATATCGACTCACAAATTCAAAGACCAAATTTTCGGACACAGCTTCCATAGTCTAGTTTGTTAGATGATTGACTTCCCGAGGGCCACATTCAATTTTTAACTTTGTTACCATCTCCACTCATATTTTTATCTTTGAAACTAGTCCCGTCGATAATTCTACCAGCATCTCTTATATTTATATTGTTCGACTCGTTTAATTATTTCATTATTTACATCAAGACATTTTAGCGGAATGTCCTTGAAGGACGCGATGATGATTTTGATTGTTTGGTATTTAAATAAAATACGTCAATTAGCAATGCGGAAAGAGAGAGTGAATGAATCAATGAATAATAATTAATAATTAATGATGTTTTATTTATCGGTAAGTGGGTATTTATATATAATATTTCAGAACGGGCGCGGGAGTGCGCCCGCAATATATTTTTATCTCGCTTCTGTGCGTGCAGAAATGGTCGATTGAAATATTGCAGACATCGCAAATAGTATTGTGGGTAGACAATTTGTTTGCGAAAACGGCGAGACAGCGTGATGCGTTCTCTTTCTACTGTGGAATGTATCGTAAATAGTATTTGTGGGTAAACAATTTCAATGTTTTGGTATGCGACCTTTGGACATATCTAAAGGTCGTTTCGTCGGTCGTAGACCGTGTGTGTTGACAATATTCAGCGACGACCGTAGTTCCTACAACATAATCTTGTCTGTTTTCCTTTACTGATAAGCATAAATGTTTTTTGTTCTTCATCTCTGCGGTCTATCATAAGAGCAAAAAAACAGTCAATGATAATGTTTATATAATAATATAAGAGACATTGATTATTATTGAATTATAAACTTGCAAAAAACTATACTTAATAACAATGATACAGCAAAATCATTAAGACTTTATAGTACTTAATACAATACTACCTTGATCAAAAAGTTTTAGGACTTTATTCATAAAATCGAAAATACAAGTTTATTCATCAAAATCGATATGGTCCCCTTCAAAATACTCCCCATCGACTGCAACGCACTTACGCCAGCGCTTGATCCAATCCTCGAAACAACGCTGGTACTCAATTTTCGGTATGTCCATCAGAGCCGTCTTCGATTTTTTCATGACATCCTCTCTCGGGTGCTGTAACGCGTTCCGCGAAGCGGTTTTCTAAGTCGGTTGAGCAGGAAAAGTCGCAGGGAGCTAGATCAGGTGAATTCGAAGGCTGCTGGATAGTAGTCGTGTTGTTTTTGGTCAAAAACTCATGGAAATCATGTCTTTCGCGATTTCAGCGCGGTCCTTTTTTGCATGAAATTGAGGTCTTTCGGCACCAGTTTTGCAGCGACACGTCTGCAGCCCAAATCACTAACCAAAATGTCTTGAGCGGAACCATAAGCGATGTTCAAGTCCTCTGACAGCTCTCTGATGGTCAATTTGTGGTTTTCGGCCAACATTTCTTTGATTTTATCGATGTTTTCATCGGTTTTCGACTGCCACTGCGTTCGTCATCCTCGACCGACTCACGACCACTTCTGAAGCGTTCGTGCCACCAAAAAACACTTCTCCAACATTTCCAAGGTCTGCGGACCGTTAAATACGTTTTTCACACAAAATTTAATGCAAACTCGTTGATGCACAGTTGATGCCATTTTCAAACTTGTAAAAAATCGAAAACACGCACAAATATAGATGTACTCAGTACAGCGTAACTTTTACAAATGTCAAGCTTTTACATATGACGCTGAAATTTGGAGGGAAGTGTCAATGATAGATGTGGTAACCTAACAAAAAAAAAAGAATTCCAAACGGGTGACTGACAGCAGCACACGGTGGCCGGTCCTAAAACTTTTTGATCAAGGTAGTATAACATCACATAACATAGTATAGTTTCTTAACGTACGGGTCGCAACTCAAAATTCAGTTAATATTTTGAAACACTCTTCGAAGTATTTTCAACAATAACAATATGTTTTACATTATAACATAGGACATGTTATAAACATACATACTATAACGCCACCTCTCTGTCGAAGTAGGCAGAGATAACAGAGCGCCAGACTTTCCTATCTCGAAACACATCCCTATCTCGAAATCACATTTCCTATCTCGAAATACAGTTAGCATTTTGAAACACTTCAAAGTATTTTCAACTACAATATTAAAATATTTTTTACATTATTACATAGGGGACATGTTATAAACATACATACCATAACGCCACCTCCCTGTCGAAGTAGGCAGAGAGAACAGAGCGCCAGACTTTCCTATCTCGAAACACATCCCTATCTCGAAATCACACTTCCTATCTCGAAATTCAGTTAGCATTTTGAAACATTTCAAAGTATTTTCAACTATTAAAATATTTTTTACATTATTACATAGAGGGCATGTTATAAACATGCATACCATAACGCCACCTCCCTGTCGAAGTAGGCAGAGAGAAAAGAGCTCCAAACTTTCCTATCTCGAAACACATCCTTCGCCTATTCCACTTCTACACAATTTCCGCAATTTCTACGACTTTCTAAATTTCCTTCTTTCAGAATATCATTTCCTTGGTCGTCCTCTCACATCGCTTCGTTCCGCATTATGTTATACATTGTCACTCCACGTTTTATTCTCAATGCAGGGATTTCTACATAATATATATTCGGCTCCTATCAGTGTTTTTCCACATCCACATTTAATAATTTATTAACTCCAAGTATAAATATTTTTTTAAAAATCCTTTGTACATTACAGGTTTGCCCTAATACGCACAAGGACCAAACATAACAAGTACAAAAAAATATGTATAAAATAATTCAAAATGTTAAGACTTATTTGATAAAAACAACAGTAAAAATTTATATGTTGTTTATAGTTAAGGCATTAACGTTGTGGAGGTTTAAAGACATTGTAATTTGTTTGATCAAACACTGTTTATTCCACTTTTTGTGACGGTATAACCTTACCGGTTTCATAGCTTTCACCTCATCTTCAGGGGAGCACAAACAAGACTAAATGCTGTTCGAACTGGTACCGAAATACACGCTTCAACGGTTGGGGGCTGAGGGGTGAGGGAGGCATGGGACGATTTCTAAAGGCCCTAGAAATTTCTAAGTCAGTACATCGATCCGAACATCTGGTGAACAGTTATATCCCAAAAATCTCTCCGCTCTTGGCCGAAATCGTCCCGTGCCTCCCTCACCCCTCAGCCCCCAACCGTTGAAGCGTGTATATTGGTACTAGTTTGAACAGCATTTAGTATTGTTTGTGCTCCCCTGAAGATGAGGTGAAAGCTATGAAACCGGTAGGGTTATACCGTCACAAAAAGTGGAATAAACAGTGTTTGATAAAAATAAATTACAGTTAAAATTTATATGTTACACTAAAACGTAATGTAATACTGGTGGTAAGACGCTTGTCTGCCGATCCGGAGGTTGTGGGTTCGATCCCCGCTGGAATCCAGATTTAGAATGGAATTTCAGTCTAGTTTTCACTTAGGGCCCATTAAAAACAACTTTCTGGTTGATTGGAAGAGATTGCCACATGGCAATAAACTCGCCAGGTAAGTAATGAATTTTGTATTGTATTACACTTTCATTGTTACAACCTTGCTGGCGTATTGCCATGTGGCCTTCCTTTTTAAATAAAACATGGGTTCCAATAAGAATGGAACCCGCAAGATACAATTTATTGTAATTTATTTTTAACAAACACTGTTTATTCCACTTTTTGTGACGGTATAACCCTACCGGTTTCAAGGCTTTCGCCTCATCTTCAGGGGAGCGCAAACAAGACTGTGAAAGCCTGAGGCGAAAGCCTTGAAACAGGTAGGGTTATACCGTCACAAAAAAGTGCAATAAACAGTGTTTGATAAAAATAAATTACAATGTCTTTAAACCTCCACAACGTTAATGCCTTAACTATAAACAACATACAATTTATTTATTCGTAATTATTATCTGTATACGTAATTTAATAAATTTTTTATTGAGTCAGGAAATCTAAACTAAAGTTCAGAAATTCTAGGATGAGTCCTGTGACATCTCACAAATTTGCCCCAATACAACCTTATGTAATGTATTGACCTAAATAACTTGCTATTTATTAGAATCGAGGCTTATATTAAAGTTGATAAAATAATTGAAATTACTGAACATCGTTACAAGAGGGAATACGCATCTAGGATCGGGCTGTTTTCTCACAGAAGATCACACGATCGACGTGAAAGAACGGTTCAAGATTGATGTTGGAGTGACGAGGGGATCCTCGACTACGAGTCCAGTGTGGCGCAGTGTGGGCTATACTCTATGGACTGCCCCGTATTGTATTAGTAGCATGAGATTTTTTAAGGTTGTATGTGCCTGTTTCATTCTGTTTCATTCTATTTATTTTTGTTGTTATTATTTAAAATTATTGTTAATTTATTTTACATACGAGTATTCTGTCCTTAATGCGTTGACTGCTCGCTACAGGCTTATTATTGTTAGAAGTTTAGCGGGATGCTTTATTGATACGTCGTGATGATTATGATTGTTTTGTATTTAAAATAAAATACGTCGATTCAGGAATGCGGAAAGTGAGAGTGGACAATCAATGAATAGTAAACAGCAATGAATGGTCAAGTGAATAATAATCTTTTATTTGTCGATAAGTAGGTATTTATTGATGTGCGTGAATGCGCCCGCAATATATACTTTATCTCACTCCTGCGCGTGCAGAGGTGTTTGCAGACGTTGCGAACAATATAGTGGGTAGAATATTTATCGGCGAAACGGTGAGACAACGCGATGCGTTCTCTTTCTACCGTGGAATGCAACGTAAATATTATTTGCGTGTAAACAATATTAGTGTTCTGGTATGCGAACTTTGGACATATCCAAAGTTCGTTTCGTCGGTCGTTGACCGTGCATGTTGACAATATTTAGGGACGACGGTATTCCCTACAGAAGGTTTCATTATAAGTACCGTTTATTTACAATAACATATATAAATAATTTATTTATATAATAGCAGTGTTAAAGAAACACTGCTTTATAGCATCGTGTTGTCGTTTTTAGGATTATTGTATTAGAAATAAATATTTTGTTGTCATGAAGTGTTTACATAGTATTTGATAAGAGGTTTGCCTGTACATTAATTTTCCAAGAAATATAAAAATAATTTTGAGAAACTGTGATAAGATAACACCAAACTCAAACACTTTGAATAATAACATATTATAATACAATAAATATTATTCAAAATACAGTTCAGTCAAAAAACAATTATTTTAAGTCAGCTTGTGATAGTAAAATTAAGTCTTGATATACGAGGCATATCTAGAAAGTAAGTGTACTGAATTTTTGTAGGTTACAATTTTTTTTATTTAAACAAAAAAATTACGTGGTTACCGTAGTACATATGTAAGCTATTTTTCGACATAGTCGCCATTCCTCTCAATGCAGGTGGTGAAGCGGGGTATCAACTTTTTGATGCCTTCCTCGAAGTAGTTTCCCGCCAACCCCTCCGTCCACTTCTCCACCTCCTCCTTTACCTCCTCGTCAGTTGAAAACCTTTTTCCACCCATGTGCAGCTTCAGGGAGGTAAAGAGATAGTAATCTGAAGGTGCTAGGTCAGGGGAATGCGCGGGATGGTTCAGGACATCACATTTAAACGAGGCGAGCAGTTTCTTCGTGGCGTTGGCCGTGTGTGGTCTTGCATTGTCATGCAGCAGGCAGACTCCCTTTGTCAGCATGCCTCTCCTCTTGTTCTGAATCGCCCTCCGCAATTTTTTAGGGTCTCACAGTATCTTGCAGAGTTGATGGTCTCCCCTTGAGGCATATATTAAATTAAAATCATGCCTTGACAGTCCCAAAACACGGATGCCACGATTTTCTTGGCTGAAATTGTGGTTTTGAACTTTATGGCGGAGGGTGAAGAGGTGTGACGTGACCGTTTTTAAACTCGCGACACCACTTGTACACACTCGTACGATTCATAGCTTTATCACCATATGCAGTTTTCACCTCATTATAAACCTCAACCGGAGGTTTTCTCTTCCAAACGAGATAACGGATGACGCCGCGTATTTCGCACTTGGCGGGAGATTGGATTGAAATTTTTCACGAAACGTGTTGTCGCGTCGACACTTCTCAACGTACTGACCTCGAACCGGTCTCGTTGCGGAGGGGAAGGGTCAGGCTACACGGAAGTGTAGCCAACATGTCGAAAATAAAATCCACCCGGTCGTGAGAGTCTCAGTACACTTACTTTCTGGATACGCATAGTATAATGAAAGAAATATATTGTTTATAGTTAAGGCATTAACATTGTGGAGGTTTAAAGACATTGTAATTTATTTTATCAAACACTGTTTATTCCACTTTTTGTAACGGTATAACCCTACCGGTTTCAAGGTTTTCACCTTATCATCAGGGGAGCACAAACGAGACTAACCTAAATAGATCTTCTGATATGTGATAATAGCACTATGGGATTTAGGTGTAGTGTAGGGAATGAATGTAGGTGTTTATATACCATCATAAATTTTGATAAGACCTCCCTAAAGCGTTGACTCAAATGCTTCCTAAAGCTGCATACGCCATCCACATCTCTAACACTAAGAGGGAGACCATTCCACGCTATAAAACCAGCAACGGCGAAAGCTTTATCATAATGGCCTACCCTATTGGATGGGTTCGGACCAATCAAATAGTTACAATAAATCAAATTTATTTATTTTATTCCAATAATGCGAGAACCTGAGGTCAGAAAAAGTTTCATTCAAGAATATAGGAAAACAACATACGTACCATCATGCTGTTTCCCTATTGGGCTAGTTAGAGTGGACAGAGTGTCAAATACATTATTATTTTCGAACTGCAGTTTATATAGTTAAATACTTTACAGTATAATGTAACATTTGGTAGGTTTTTTGCTAAAGGGTAATCTCTTACAACCAACTAGAAATTTTTGAACAATTTTCTTTCCAAAAAAAGACAATGTTTATCCCAAAAAATATAAAAGGCAGAATTGTAAAATAAAAGAGGACATAATTCATATAACAATTTCGTCTGCAGGTGGGAGATATCGTCGTTGTTCTGCGAAAAGCATTTAAGTCCATTTTTTTCTTCTTCTTAAAATGACTTTATGATGCCATTTCACTTAAAATAAAAATATCTACACACGGAAAAAAATATTTATGCCCAAAAGTTATATGGTTTCGCTGTTATGAAAAGATAAAAAGTCATATAACTTGATTTTACAATACATCACCCTCAGAAACTTGAATTGCATTTATCTCAAAACTCAATATTTGGACTTAATTGCTTTTCGCAGAACAACGACGATATAAGGTGATATTTGGAAGAAAGATAATGGGGAAATTAAGAAACACGCGACCTCACTAATGGGAAATATGGTATTGTGTGCTTGACTGCGGGTAACTCCCATTCGAATTGATGATTCGGACATATTAAAGAGCGTGGTAGGGAGACCATACTGTCTTAAGATCCAGTAATTGAGCCTTCGCATTCAGAGTAAGCACGGCACTCGCGGTTCGTCACAATACCACACGCGAAGAGGTAGAGTGGGTTTCACGAGACTTTGCACTGCTGGTGTAGGATGACCATATTTTGATTTATTTTGTAATATATTATTATATATTTTTAAATATTGTCTATCTAATACTTTATATTCCAATAAAATACTTACCACAATAATAATATAATATCAGATTATGGTATGTATCTAATGAACATTATTAAATCAATGGTCAACATAAAATCTAAATATTTATTCAATAGGCAAAGAAAACACAATTAACACTAATAAATTCTAAGATCAATTAAAAATGACTTATAACTAGGTATAGTATGTATTGTAAAAATAAATAAATGACCCTAACACTGATTTAAAAAAAATATATATTCTTCCTCATTAAGTGTTTACATAGTTATGCAATGCGAAAGTGGATAGCTTACCACATCTTTAGTTTGGCTACACAATGCTCTTCCTTATCCTAAATTCGTAATTTCAGACATTATGGTCACCGTATTTTTCGTCAAATAAACGGATTACATCAACCAATCACGGCAAAGTTGAATACTAACGGATCACATCAACCAATCACGGCAAAGATACTTACTAATACATTGATACATTTTGTATATTACGCACTAAGCTTCTCAATGTATTAAAAAGTGCAAACTCTCATGAAAGATGCCCACTCTAACAATGCTGGCACAAGTATTCAGCGCGTGCGAAGTGACTTTGTGTTCCATCGGAAATTAAACATGGAACCCCCGGGTAGAAATCAAGCGTCTTACCATCTAGGCCACGGAGGTCGTTAAATGTCAGGTATTGGCTTTGTCATGGAGGGGGAGGTCATGGTGCGGTGGGTGGTATTTATTGTAATTTGCAGTGTTTAGTGTTTACCTCATTTTAATTATTATATATTTTTTTCATTTGTATGGTACCCAATGTATTCGTATGGTACCCAATTTATTCGTATGGCACCCAATAAATAAAATATTCACGATCTTAATACTTCTATAAACACATTTTATATCAATTTCTTCAATTAAAGACCCCATTAAACACAACAATATCGCTCCGGCACATCACCTGACATCTTCACTCACGACTTTTATTTATTAAACACTATTAGGATGTGGACAACGGGCTCAAATCTCACTGGAACCCAGATATTTAAAAAAAATCCAGTCTGATTTTCACTTAAGGCCTTTTAAACATATTTCTGGTTGGTTGGAAGAGATTGCCAATTGGCAATAAGACCGACAGGTTGTATTGTATTCGACAAAAGTGTAATACAGTAAAAATGTCATCTGCTTAAATCTTGTTTCCGATTATTTTAGTTTTTGGTAAGACTTTTTCTAAATTTTACTTTATTTAATTTTGTATTGTATCATGTACACATGTTTTATAACAAAAATAATATACATCAACAAACATAATATATAAAATGGTATCAAGATGTTTTTCTCGAGAAAAAAAATAGCGAGCCGGTTGTCAAAAATATGCTTAGAATGATACCACTGGGCATTTTGGGAGGCCTGTCTTCATCGTAAGTCTCAAGATGTTTTTCTCGAGAAAAAAAATAGCGAGCCGATTGTCAAAAAAATAGGAGCCGGTTGTCAAAAGTATGCTTAGAATGATACCACAGGGCATTTTGGGATGCATGTCTTCATCGTAAGTCTCAAGATGTTTTTCTCGAGAAAAAAAATAGCGAGCTGGTTGTCAAAAAATAGGAGCCGGTTGTTAAAAGTATGCTTAGAATGATACCACTGGGCATTTTGGGAGGTCTGTCTTCATTGTAAGTCGCAAGATGTTTTTCTCGAGAAAAAAATAGCGAGCCGATTGTCAAAAAAATAGGAGCCAGTTATCAAAAGTATGCTTAGAATGATATAACTGGGCGTTTCGGGATGCCTGTCTTCATCGTAAGTCTCAAGATATTTTTCTCGAGAAAAAAAATAGCGAGCCGGTTGTCAAAAAAATAGGAGCCTGTTGTCAAAAATATGCTTAGAATGATACCACAGGGCATTTTGGGATGCATGTCTTCATCGTAAGTCTCAAGATATTTTTCTCGGGAAAAAAAATAGCGAGCCGATTATCAAAAAAATAGGAGCCGGTTGTCAAAAGTATGCTTAGAATGATACCACTGGGCATTTTGAGAGGCCTGTCTTTATCTTAAGTCTCAAGATATTTTTCTCGAGAAAAAAAATAGCGAATTGGTTGTCAAAAAAATAAGAGCCGGTTGTCAAAAGTATGCTTAGAATGATACCACTGGGCATTTTGGGAGGCCTGTCTTCATCGTAAGTCTCAAGATATTTTTCTCGAGAAAAAAAATAGCGAACCGGTTGTCAAAAAAATAGGAGCCGGTTGTCAAAAGTATGCTTAGAATGATACCACTGGGCATTTTGGGAGGCCTGTCTTCATCGTAAGTCTCAAGATGTTTTTCTCGAGAAAAAAAAAATAGCGAGCCGGTTGTTAAAAAAATAGGAGCCGGTTGTCAAAAGTATGCTTAGAATGATACCACAGGGCATTTTGGGATGCATGTCTTCATCGTAAGTCTCAAGATGTTTTTCTCGAGAAAAAAAATAGCGAGCTGGTTGTCAAAAAATAGGAGCCGGTTGTTAAAAGTATGCTTAGAATGATACCACTGGGCATTTTGGGAGGTCTGTCTTCATTGTAAGTCGCAAGATGTTTTTCTCGAGAAAAAAATAGCGAGCCGATTGTCAAAAAAATAGGAGCCAGTTATCAAAAGTATGCTTAGAATGATATAACTGGGCGTTTCGGGATGCCTGTCTTCATCGTAAGTCTCAAGATATTTTTCTCGAGAAAAAAAATAGCGAGCCGGTTGTCAAAAAAATAGGAGCCTGTTGTCAAAAATATGCTTAGAATGATACCACAGGGCATTTTGGGATGCATGTCTTCATCGTAAGTCTCAAGATATTTTTCTCGGGAAAAAAAATAGCGAGCCGATTATCAAAAAAATAGGAGCCGGTTGTCAAAAGTATGCTTAGAATGATACCACTGGGCATTTTGAGAGGCCTGTCTTTATCTTAAGTCTCAAGATATTTTTCTCGAGAAAAAAAATAGCGAATTGGTTGTCAAAAAAATAAGAGCCGGTTGTCAAAAGTATGCTTAGAATGATACCACTGGGCATTTTGGGAGGCCTGTCTTCATCGTAAGTCTCAAGATATTTTTCTCGAGAAAAAAAATAGCGAACCGGTTGTCAAAAAAATAGGAGCCGGTTGTCAAAAGTATGCTTAGAATGATACCACTGGGCATTTTGGGAGGCCTGTCTTCATCGTAAGTCTCAAGATGTTTTTCACGAGAAAAAAAAAATAGCGAGCCGGTTGTTAAAAAAATAGGAGCCGGTTGTCAAAAGTATGCTTAGAATGATACCACTGGGGGGCATTTAGGGAGGCCTGTCTTCATCGTAAGTCTCAAGACGTTTTTCTCGAGAAAAAAAATTGCGAGCCGGTTGTCAAAAAAATAGGAGTCGGTTGTCAAAACTATGCTTAGAATGATATCACTGGGTGTTTCGGGATGCCTGTCTTCATCGTAAGTCTCAAGATGTTTTTCTCGAGAAAAAAAATAGCGAGCCGGTTGTCAAAAGTATGCTTAGAATGATACCACTATGCATTTTGGGAGGCCTGCCTTCATCGTAAATGATTTGATTCAACTCAAAATTTAATAAAATCACGAAAATGCAGATCTCGCGGATATAAAGTACTGTGAATTGTTACTTAAAAATGTTTAATGAACGTTTGAAATGACGTAATGTTTAACTTAGCAAAAAACTTGAAGCATCATTTTAAAGTATATAATGCTAATGATTATAATTTTTAAAATTACTACTCAGAAAAACACTCCGTGAGCTCTCAATCAAATCATAATATATTGTACAATAACAAATTTATGATGATAACATTTGACTTAGTCACCGTTCACTTGAAGAGATAATAAACAAGTGATCTTACTGTAAAAACAAGAATAACGTCCTGGTCAGATTAATATAGTAAAACACTAAAGTGTGCTGTAACATCTATATAAAGCTTTAGGTTAAAAGTCACGAGGATAATTTTCAGAATTCTTCGACAGTGACAAAAAAAGAAACAAAATATTTACACAACTATATTTGAGAAAATTTAGCATGATCGCTGTGACAGTTCACAAAATTGTCCCAATACAACCTTGTAACGACATTCAGTAATTTTAATTATTTTATAAACTTTAATATAAGCCTCGATTCTAATAAATAGCAAGTTATTTAGGTAAATACATTACATAAAACTGACAATAATGACAAATAAATACATCTTGTTACAAATTAGCAAAAATGTGGCAGTTTGTTAAAATCAAATAATATTTGGTGACGTTTGTCAAAAGTCACAACGTTAGTCTGCATTGGCTAGGGATGAGGTATACGATAATTGGATTTTCGATTTTTTTATACCTATAATTAAATGTTCGTAATTAGTATTAATTATTTTAAGATTATTTAAAGATAGATACAAATCATACAATACATTAGAAAGTCAGTATAATGAAAATTAGGAATTAAAACGCCAGTTTAAAGAAAATCAATTTTTCGATTTCTAAAAAAACTATTCGATTTGTAAAAAAAACGATTTTACCCCATCCCTTTGAGACATGACATTTAAAATGTCACAGGGACCATCCTACATTTTCTCAACTATAGGATTTATTTGATACTGACATGATCTTGAGACTCGGAAACTAACTACCCTCCGTTAAAAAGTGTATCTATATTATTTATATATCACCATAATTTGTCAACCTGGGTTGATCCACTGTTGAATGAAGGTCTCCCCAAGTTGACTTCGAACAATTAAGTTTTGTGCTCGTTCTGCCGTGTGATGCTGCTATGCTTCCTGATTTCATTCATCTATACTTGAGAAGTGTAGCATGGTCCCTGTGACATTTG
The DNA here is from genome assembly GCA_949825065.1 of Odontocerum albicorne. Taxonomy (NCBI): domain Eukaryota; kingdom Metazoa; phylum Arthropoda; class Insecta; order Trichoptera; family Odontoceridae; genus Odontocerum; species Odontocerum albicorne. The sequence goes on from OX463860.1 coordinate 31,331,221, forward strand.
AAATGTCATGTCTCAAAGGGATGGGGTAAAATCGTGTTTTTTACAAATCGAATCGTTTTTTTATAAATCGAAAAATTGTTTTTTTCTCTAAACTGACGTTTTAATTCCTGATTTTCATTATACTGACTTTCTAATGTATTGTATGATTTGTATCTATCTTTAAATAGGCCAAGATCCATTATGAATTAATACTAATTACGAACATTTAATTTTAGGTATAAAAAAATCGAAAATCCAATTATCGTATACCCCATCCCTAGCCAATGCAGACTAACGTAGTGATTTTTGACAAATGTCGCTAAATATTATTTGGTTTTAACAAACTGCCACATTTTTGCTAATTTGTAACAAGATGTATCAATTTGTCATTATTGTTAGTTTTATGTAATGTACTCGTATTTACCTAAATAACTTGCTATTTATTAGAATCGAGGCTTATATTAAAGTTGATAAAATAATTAAAATTACTAAACATCGTTTCAAGGCTATATTGGGGCAAATTTGTAAACTGTCACAGGGACCATGCTACATTTTCTCAAGTATAGCGTACCTTCGGTCTTTTTCTGGGCCTCTTTATAAGAAAATTTCGAATGCAGCAAAACTATCTTTAGACGCCACTAAATAAGAGTAGCCAACATTGACGGATAAATAATGTTATACAATAGAAAAATAATAATATTAAAAAGACAATTTATATAGCGCCGTTTAGAGAGCAAATTCTCATCAAGGGCACTCCAACTCGGGACCTTAACTCACCATTATTTATTGATTATTTTTTTTTTTAAATCCACTGCTGGATGAAGGTCTCCTCAATTCGGGGTTTTGCACTCGTTGGTGCCATGTGATGCCGCTTTTAATGACCACTGAAAAAATATTCTGAAATTTTGTTTTCAAAAATGTTGAACACTTCTGAGATCACCTTTTTATTGTTTACCACGCAAATCGGATTTAAATTTTGAAAATGAAAAAGAATTATTTGTTTATTTTTATATTTCATTTGTTTATACATGACGAGTAATTTTATAAATACTTAAAAAAAAAAAAAAAAAACAGGTAATTTAAAGTGTTGGACAATTTATATGAATTTGTTGCCTTTGATTTGTCGTAGTCTTCTATTTTGTAACACTTCCTCTTGCACTAATGCAAATTTTTCTGAAGTGAGTGCTTCTGATGGTCTGTCTTGACGACTGTTGTCTTCATCGATTCTCTGCCTTAGTGAAACTGTTTTCTTTCATTATGACAACGGAGAGAACTCTCAGTAGACAGCATCTAAACGTCGTTTCATTTCTACCAGACTTTTCCCTTCTTTTGATGAAACTTAATAAACACGCGATAATCAATTTTTGATATTTCAGAATAAGTTTGATATTTGATAATAAGGTCAGCCCGCTAGTATACTCGTATGTTAGGTGACGTCCGCCTTCACCCCTTGCTAAGGATAAACTCTCACGCAATTTTAAAGCATGTCTAGAGGCTCGGTTGTCCACTTCGTTGGTCGCAACATCGTTGGTCGTCTTCTTCCGTGGGAAAACAGACATTTAAATTATTTCCTTGCATCAAGGCGCGCCTCGGGTCCCCGTGGGTACACATAAACTATTCTCTCTCCCTGGCTCCATCCCAACTCATTGTCTGCGAAGACTGTTGGGGTCAGCTCTCTTCGTCCTCAGGTTGTATGCTCTTCTGTCCCGGACTACGTCCCCCAGGCCGTGCCTCTGCATCAGGTTATCTTTTTGCACCACCCATGAATTCTTTGGTCTTCCTCTGGTTGTTATTCGAGGAAAGTCCATGGAGATTGCCTGGTTCACAATGTGATTGGGTGCTCTGCGTCCAACGTGCCCATACCATCTCAATCGCTTCTCCTCCATCTTGCTTTCGATGTCTGTAACACCTAGGCTTCCACGAATGCGTGAGCTTCTTATTTTGTCTCTTAGGGACACACCTGCTGACCATCTTAGCATGCGCATTTCAGCAGTTTCTAGTTGCCTAGAGTAAGAGGTATACATCGTCCAGCATTCAGAGCCATAGAGGAGTGCAGGTCTGACAATAGTTTGGTATGCTTTTCCTTTTAACTTTACTGGCATTTTCGGATCACATAGAACTCCCGTCATTGATCTAAACTTCATCCATCCCACACTAATTCTATGTGTTACATCTGCTGCACATCCTCCATCGCTTTGGATGAGTGACCCGAGATATTTAAAGGAGTCACAATTTGGTAATGTTTCTCCATCCATTTGCGTTACGGGAGTGACAGCATTTGTGTTCTCGAATGGTAGGTACAGATACTCTGTTTTCTTTCTGCTCAGTCTCAATCCATTGTCCTCCAAGATTTTTCTCCCCCTTTCCAGACTATTTTGCAGGTCTTCGTGTTTTTCACTTATTAATACGATATCGTCTGCAAATAGTAGGATCTTTAGGAAACTGTTCATTTCCTGGTTAGTTAAATAGTCCATGACTAAAATGAACAGTAGCGGACTGAGTACCGATCCTTGATGTACCTCCACCTTTACAGGAAATTCTGGTGAAGTTCCCGAAGTGCACCTCACTTGCGTTGTCACGTTATCGTGCATGTCCTGGATGGGTACACATAAACTATTGGCTTACCCAATTTCTCTCTGGCCATGAGAGCTTTAATGACAAACTCTTTAGCTTCAATATTGTCCCTTCGCCCTGCTGCAATTTTCGCGGCCATCTGGATCAATCCGCAGAACACATTCTGTGGTACTTCAATGATAATCGAGTCAGTAATTTCCGAAGGGAACTAACTGCACGTCCCCTTATATCGGTTCATCTTCGGACCGATTGACTACTCCGGTCTAGTGGCGTCAAAAGATAGTTTTGCTGCATTTGTTAGTGTTGCTGCAACTTGCAGGACTTCTGAACTCCAGGCCTTAAACCACTTTATAAGAGAAAAAAACCTGCGTTGCGTCATTTTTTTTCTCCCACGATATCGGACCTTAAGTCTTCCGTTACTATTATTCTTTTAATGTGTATCCCCACCGGAGAAGGCGTCTCTTTAGCCAGTTCCATCTACGTCACTACGCGATGTCGCGTTCATAAAAAAAACAGATGCGTGAGACTCTCGCGTGGTAGAAGTGAAACTTCTTAGCTCCTAGGAAAAGTTGATTTTATGCATTGCTTTTTTCCATTAGTTAACGATTTTTTTTCAGGATTAGGAAATGGTTATGTGGAATTTAATTCAAGAAAATCTCTCTTTATTAAAAAAAAATATATTTTTTAAATTTTTTATAATAATTTTAATAATAATATAATACACTTAATAATATTAAATTTATATTTTTTAATATTAAATAAATTAATATTTTTATGTTATTAACTATTAAATTAATTATATTTAAATAATCATTTAATTATTTATTGATTATTATATTATTAATAATATTATTAATTAATTATATTATAATTAATTATAATATAATAATAATATAATTATATATTAAATATAAATTACATCTTAAATAAAATATAATTAATAATTATTAAATATATTAATATGAAAATAACATATAACAAAAAATAAAAAATAAATATTTTTAATAATAAATTATAATAATTTTAATAATAATTTAATACACTTAATGATAATAATTATTATTAGTAACACATAATTCTTAATATTAAAATAAACAAAATATTTAATAACAATAAATAATAATTTAATAATAATAAAATAATAATATAATACTCCGTTTCACTTTTCGTGACGTTCAGACCAATTATAAGTTTCACTTCAAAAATAGTAAAGAAGATTTACATCTTCAAGTGTAGATCGCGGTGGATGGGGACATATTTTGTCTCCAATAACGGCATGGGTGGTGGCGGGGTCGAACAGAACATTTCAGAATATAACGAAACAACGTGTCTTCTATTGGCTGCAGTTGACGTTAGATGAATCTATCCATACATGTGATATCTATTAATAAACGTTTTAACTTGTTCTGGCCGATAAGTTTTAGATCTTAGTGAAATCTAAAAACTGGGTTCCGCTGTTTATCAATATAATTATGATACTTGTTAATATAATATTATTGACAATGTAAACAGACTTTACTCCAGCGGGTTTTTCCTTCTTATGTTCTCAGAAAAGGAGACGCGTTCGCAGTGGTACTGGATTTTACATACATATTTATTATAGTTGTAAGAAAAATATTAAATTGAATCAATTTAATTAACTCGGGTCAAAACGACTGTTCTACGAATTGTGTGGGTTTTTCGACGTCGATTGCATTTCTTCAAATTCAATTTGTTGACATTGTCATTTTCGATTTTCCGTCGATTTCATTTAAGTTATTCCCAGGGACACACTTCTATACATTTTGGGCGATTTCAATATTAACCCTTCCTTTCCTGTGATGTGTAACTAGTACACATTGCTTCTAAAAACTTTAATATCTCTATAAATATAATAAATACTGGGTTCAGATTTTAGATATTCCTCCGTAATACATTTACGCATTGAATGAAAAAATAATATTAATAATAATTAGCACTTATCGGACACATCAGAGATGTATTGTGAAATTCGGGAATAAATTCACCAATACAATCAAACGTGTGCCAGTGTGTGACGTAGGTATATTTATTCTAAAAACCGGTATTGGTGAGGAATCAACGCTATTCACGTCTCACTCTCACTCTACTTCGATATATGGGAACGCAAGAAATATAATCTCAGTTCGCAGTTGTTTCTTCCTTTCGAGGTATAACATACACAGTGTTAGTGTTCCGAATCCCGTCTCAGTACTATTTTTGCGCTATTTTTTTTAGCACCGGAAGGGAAAGGTTAACACTTCCATAGGTCAAACTTTGTTTCACGGCTGTCCTTGCGTTCGCATTGGTGACTACATGTTTGTCGTTTTACAAAATGATTGTTTTTGCGTAAAGTAACTTTTTATTAGAAATGTCACTTTGCGCCAAATGATCATTTGATTTTGTCGCAAACGTGTTTTCGTTCATAAAATCTTAGTTTTTTTTTAAATGACACATTTTTCATGCTGATATTTGCAGCTTTAATTATTTATTATGTTACTTACCAAAAAAAACTCTTTAATTTGGCAACATTGTTATATTTAAAAGATATGTTTTCTCAATTTGACAACATTGTTATATTTTAAAGATATGTTTTCTCCAATTTGACAACATTGTTATATTTTAAAGATATGTTTTCTCCAATACTCATGATATAATATTGTCAAAAGAAACTTATTGCTATCTCAATTTTTTTGTAAAAAAATATTTTTATTACAAAATGGTTTAAATATGACAAAAAAGGTGTTTTTTAACAAAATATGTTTATTTTGATTTAAAAAACCGCTGCTTAATACAAATGATTGATAAAATACCTGTCTTCTGACTCAGGGGTTCTTATGAGGCCACAGAGGTCGTCAAAAAGGAGATTTTTCACAATTAATTTTTTTTTACTAAAAAATAATAATCGTGAGATGTCTCCATTGTATATTTGGAATCTGTGTCCGAGAGATGTTGCTTCGGAGATGAGTAGATCTGTGAGGTCGATTTCGTCGAATAAATGGATTCTTCCGAAACAATCCAATAGGGCGGGATATTATGACAGAACTGTTATGTGACGTGAAATGGTCTTCGTCTCAAATATAGTGGTAACGTGTGCATCTTTAACCTTTCCCTTCCTGTGCTAAAAAAATCCGGTGCTATGTATTCAATACACATGTTAAAATGAGCAATTTAAAATCGAAAAAATAGGAACATACATAGCCAATAGTTTAAATTAATTAAATTTGAAGTCAAAAATTATAATAATTGAAATTTAATTGCTGAAAACATGAAAAAAACATCGGCTGACGTTCACAAAACGGGCGAAGAGACCACCTCAAACGAAAGCCCGCGAACTACTGAAGCGAGCGAACTGAGATTTTATTTCTTGCGTTCCCATCACCGAAGTAGAGTGAGAGTGATACGTGAATAGCGTCGCTTCCTCACCCATAGCGATTTTTTAGAATGAATATACTTACGTCACACACTGGAACACGTTTGATTGTATTGGTGAATTTATTCCCAATTTTCACAAAATATCTCTGATGTGGCCGATAAGTGCTAATTATTATTAGTATTATTTTTTCATTCAATGCATAAATGTATTACGGAGGAATACCTAAAATCTGAGCCCAGTATTTATTATATTTATAGAGATATTAAAGTTTTTAGAAGCAATGTGTACTAGTTACACATTACAGGACAGAAGGGTTAAGAAACACTTAAAGACAACAATTTTTTGAGGTCTTATCAAAATTTATGATTATACGAGTACATAAACATTACGCACATACACCTAAAACACTACACAAAAACCCGAATGTGTTACTATCACATATCGGAAGATCTACAAACGTTTCTTCGTAGTTCGTCTTCCCTTAGTAAGTTTTTGCAGTTTTCTTACCAAGTATATTTTTTTAAACATCTCGTCGTCATCGTCGTTGCCGGGCCTCGTTATCGAGGATCCCCTCGCCACTCCAACGTCAATCTTGAACCGTTCTTCCACTTCGACCATGTGATCTTCTGTGAGAGAACAGCCCGATCCAAGATGCGCACTCCCTCCCGCAAATGTCACAGACATGTGGACTTTGCTGAGCCGCCTGGCCATACTGACACATGTTCGCAGCGCGCTGACTGTTTCTCACACGTCTAGCCGCTGAGACGCCATCAGTCCGATAGCATACGGCTCTCCACCCCTCATGGTCCTGAGCTACCCGTTCCCAGTCCTCAAACGCACCGCACAAAGTGGCGCACAGCACGGCTCAGGCGCACAGCACAAAGACTCTTGCAGACTGTCCTTATAGCGCTTCCTCTGCCCACCAACTCTTCACTTGCCCACCACCACCCCGTACAAGATGCGTTTTGGGAATGTGTGATCGATCCACCACAATTTCACCTTTACAACCATATCTTCTATACGTTTACAGTTGGAGTGTTGCAGCACCGAAACATTTGTAACATGATCACTCCAGTGGATACGACATGCCTACGAAGTTCCTAATATAGTGGTCATCGCCATCTTCACGTACTTACACTCAACTTATACGAGTATATAAGTATTTTGTAATATTTTAAATCTTTAAAATATTACAAAATACTTATATAGTGGGTACAAATCCCGAATAAGAGTCCACTTGAGGAGAGTTTGCTCTTTAAAAGACGTTATATAAACTGTAATTTTATTATATAATTATTTCTAGTATCTGGCTCCTCTTCTGACTGACTTAAGGGATCTAGAGGATAGAGGAGACAGCCACACAACATAAACTGAAGACAACTACACAAATACTTCCTCAAAGTATACATAGATAAACACCCCACACTCCGCACACGAAGATAATACGAGGGTAGTCCCAAAAGTACCCGACCTAACAAAGAAAACACAAAAAAATTGGGAAAAAATAATTTTATTTCTCAACATACTATAGTCTCCTTTCAGCTCGACACACTTTTCCCAGGAATGTTCAATAGTTTCGATACCCTGTTTATAGTGAGAACCGTCGAGCACCTCAAAATAGCCATCAACCGCAAATTCCACCTCTTCATTGTTGGAAAATCTTTTACCACCGAGCCATTTTTTCAAGTTTGGAATGAGGGGGAAAAAACCTTGAACCCAGTAGGGTTATATTGTGTTAAATGGAATAAACAATGTTTTACTAAATCCATTGTGTTAAATTTATACCATTGTGTTAAATGTATACCATTGAGTCCAATGTACCATTGTATTAAATGGAATAAATAATGTTTCACTAAACAAAGGTAAACATTGTGTTATATGTATACCAACGTGTTAAATCTACCATATATGATACCATTGTGTTAAATGGAATAAATACTGTTTCACTAAACAAAGGTATACATTGTGTTAAATGTATACCATCGAGTTAAATCTATACCATTGTGTTAAATGTATATAATTGTGTTAAATAAAATACATAATGTTTCACTAAACAAAGGTATACATTGTGTTAAATGTATACCAACGTGTTAAATCTACCATATATGATACCATTGTGTTAAATGGAATACATAATGTTTCACTTAACAAAGGTATACATTGCGTTAAATGTATACCATCGTGTTAAATCTATAACATTGTGTTAAATGTATATAATTGTATTAAATAAAATAAATAAGATTTCACTAAACAAAGGTATACATTGTGTTATATGTATACCAACGTGTTAAATCTACCATATATGATACCATTGTGTTAAATGGAATACATAATGTTTCACTAAACAAAGGTATACATTGTGTTAAATGTATACCATCGTGTTAAATCTATACCATTGTGTTAAATGTATATAATTGTATTAAATAAAATAAATAAGATTTCACTAAACAAAGGTATACATTGTGTTATATGTATACCAACGTGTTAAATCTACCATATATGATACCATTGTGTTAAATGGAATACATAATGTTTCACTAAACAAAGGTATACATTGTGTTAAATGTATACCATCGTGTTAAATCTATACCATTGTGTTAAATGTCTATAATTGTATTAAATAAAATAAATAATATTTCACTAAACAAAGGTATACATTGTGTTATATGTATACTAACGTGTTAAATCTACCATATATGATACCATTGTGTAAAATGGAATAAATAATGTTTCACTAAACAAAGGTATACATTGTGTTAAATGTATACCATCGTGTTAAATCTATACCATTGTGTTAAATGTATATAATTGTGTTAAATAAAATAAATAATGTTTCACTAAACAAAGGTATACACTGTGTTATATGTATACCAACGTGTTAAATCTACCATATATGATACCATTGTGTTAAATGGAATACATAATGTTTCACTAAACAAAGGTATACATTGCGTTAAATGTATACCATCGTGTTAAATCTATAACATTGTGTTAAATGTATATAATTGTGTTAAATAAAATAAATAATGTTTCACTAAACAAAGGTATACATTGTGTTATATGTATACCAACGTGTTAAATCTACCATATATGATACCATTGTGTAAAATGGAATAAATAATGGTTTACTAAACAAAGGTGTACATTGTGTTAAATGTATATCATCGTGTTAAATCTATACCATTGTGTTAAATGTATATAATTGTGTTGAATGGAAAAAATAAAGTTTTACTAAACAAATAACAATGCCATTTTACTATTATTATTAAATCTAAATTAGCTTGCTACTCAAAAAATCTAAATAAAATATTGCAAAGGCGTTCCTTTGGACGTAGTTCATGGACGAAGTTTTCTACTTTTACCGAATTATTTAACGACACATTGGTTATTACATCACTTTAATCCATTATTGGGAAGTCAAGAGCAGAGGTCAGACTGCCCGGCAGGAGGTCGTAGAGGTGCAGTTCATAGGACTAGTTAGTCTTGTGGAGTTCGGGTCATTCCCCTTGAAATCATCACAATTCAAAATCAAACTTTACCATAGTGCTTTAGATTTTTATTTTCTAATTTGTACGCATGACATTAACAGATCTTTATTGTTTTTCGTTTTTTGAACAAGTAGTTATTTTTTACAGATTTTTGAATGACGCCAAAAATCCCATAAACCGTATTATACAGAATGTCTGACTGATATTTCCTGAATGACATATGATAAAAATAAGTTATAATATATGGGGCTCATTTTAATGTTTTTTAAACGGGGTTTCAAAAGTATTAGAAAAGACAAAGACTGTGCTGTAAGACTGGTTTGTGTAGCAAATATATATCTTGACATCCCCTAAATAGAACCTTGTTTAGGCTTTCTTTTTTGTGTTTTTAATATTTTAATAGTAACTGAATATCCTGGGATAAGTAATAATAGAAATTAAAAAAAAGGATAATTTATATAGTGCCGTTTAAAGGGCATTAAATTATATTCTCATTAACCTTTCCCTTCCTGTGCTAAAAAAATCCGTGCGTTCCGGTGCTGTGTATTCAATACACATCAATACACATGTAAAAATGGGCGATTTAAAATCGGAGAAATAAAAATATTCAAAGCCAGTTGCAAAGTCAAAAGTGATAATAATTGAAATTTAATTGCTGAAAATATGAAAAAAAAAAAACATCGGCCGACGTTCACAAAACGGGCAAAGCGACCACCTCAAACGAATGCCCGCGAGCTACTGAAGCGAGGGAACTGAGATTCTATTTCTTGCGTTCCCATATACCTAAGTACAGTGAGACGTGAATAGCGTCGCTACCTCACCCATAGCGGTTTTTTAGAATTAATATACCTACGTCACACACTGGCGGCACACGTTTGAATGTATCGGTGAATTTATTCCTGATTTTCACAAAATATCTCTGATGTGGCCGATAAGTGCTAATTAATAGTAATATTATTTTTTCATGCAATGCGTAAATGTATTACGGAGGAATACTCGCAAGTATTTCATTTCGTATCCCCACTAGATCCACAAGACAGCTCGATCCCTTTTATACCGAAAATTGTTATACTAACTATAAAATCAACTCCTCTATAATTCGTATGCAAAGACTTGGAAACGAGTTTTGCAACAACTTAGATATTTTTAATATAAGTATATATAGTATTCGCCAAAATATTACAACAATATTTAGAAATAGCTACTAACTTTGTGCTCTCCTTTATTAATATAAATAACGTAATACAAACCAAATATTAAGGACAATATTTTGCCTCTGGAGTTGAGTAACCCTGCATCAACTTGTGTGAAGCTTTTAATTCTGCAAAGCAACTTGCATCTCGTTCCACTAATGAGGACATGTGTTTTCTTTATCTCAATATATATCCATAAAATTCCCACAAAATTCTCAAAGATTATTAAATAATTTTAAAACGTTGACTGTAATTTATTCTACTGCTTTTTGTATCTTCATGTTAGTTTAAGATAAAGTTGTATTATTTGTCAATAATTTTAAGTACTGTATAACCTGTCACATGTCCATTTGTATATAAAGACACTGTTGTGTCGTTAATTAAATAAAATAAAAAATAAATATATACCTAAAATCTGAACCCAGTATTTATTATATTTATAGAGATATTAAAGTTTTTAGAAGCAATGTGTACTAGATACATTGTCACTCCATGTTTTCTTCTCAGCTAAGGGAAGGAAAACCCCTACAGAAAAACCCTGGTCCTCCTGGTAGGGGGTTTGGCGTAAGGCTAACAACCTTATCCTAGAAAAACAAACTTGTTACGAAAAATCCAAGGAGCCTCGGACATATCGGCACTACCCCTGGACCTGGACCCGGCAACCGAAATAAGGACTATGATTTGCGTATTGGTACCTGGAATGTACTTACTTTGTACAGACCAGGTCGACTGAAACTACTGACGGATACTCTAACAAAATATAGCATAGACATCGCTGCCCTACAAGAGATTAGATGGACTGGCAATGGAATTATGGACAAAAGAGATTGCACATTGTACTATAGCTGTCATAAAAAAGACCACATGTTTGGTACAGGATTTATTGTTGCAAAAAACAGAAAACATCTTGTAATAGACTTCCAACCTATAAACAAAAGAATATGTACTATGAGAATCAGAGGAAGGTTCTTCAACTACAGTATTATTAATGTGCATGCACCAACGGAAGACAAGAGTGAGGATGAAAAGGATGAATTTTATGAGTGCCTCGACAGAACATGGAACAAATGCCCAAAACATGACATTAAATTAGTAATAGGAGACCTTAATGCAAAAGTCGGGTCCGAGACAGCATACCGCCCTACAATCGGTATACACAGCCTACACAAGGATAGCAACGAAAATGGCTCTCGACTCATATCATTTGCGGCTGCCAAAGGAATGGTCATAGGTGGAACACTGTTCGATCATAAGGACATACACAAAGCTACATGGAAATCCCCTGATGGCCGCACCCGTAACCAAATTGATCATGTTTTGATTGACTCTAGGCACTGTTCAGACCTCATAGACACGCGTAGCTTTAGAGGTGCAAACATAGACTCTGACCACTGTCTGGTGATAGCAGAACTCAGAGCTCGCATTTCAAATGCAAAGAAAGGAAAGCCAACTAGGATTAGGAAATTGAACATAGGCAGACTGAAAGATAAGGAGGATTCTGAAGCTTTTTGCCAACAGATAACGGAAAGAATACAAAATGAAGATGCCTTGGCATGTCTCCTATTTAACGTGGCTCTAGAAAAAGTGATAAGGGACTCTTTAATAGATACCAGAGGCACTATATTCTACAAGTCAGTTCAGCTACTCGCCTATGCAGATGACATAGATATTGTGGGACGGTCACTTGAAGCTACCCGTGAAGCGTTTGTAGCATTGCACTCATTGCACGCATTTCTACAGCATTTATTCAGCTTCTTTCAATATATTTCCACATCTTCGTTTCGCTCCCCTACATGTATTGGAGTGACACGTGGAAATTCTGTTGTTCATCTTTGCAGATTTTGATACCTTACATAGACTATTTTTCCTTCATTGGACAATTTTATATAGTGCTGTTTAGAGGTAAAATCTCAAAAGACTCCAACCCACAAATATGAAACAAATCAAGTTTGACAGCTATAACAGCATCGAGCGCGAATCACGTGTAACACTTTCTTTGTATACAGTAAATCTTTGTGGGATTTACGGCCATTTGGCAATATCTCCCAGCCAACCAGAAATATTATTGCAATATAATACAATCATCTTTCTGGTTGGCTGAAAGAAATTGCCAACTTTTGTTGCATAAAGTACTGCCCGGTGGGCTTATTGCCATGTGATAATATCTTAAAACCAACCAGAAAGATGTTAAAATGCCCTTAAGTGAAAACCAGACTTGAATCCTTTTTAAAAAAACATGGGTTCCATTGTGAATCGAGCACGCTACCTTCAGGTTGGAAAACAAGCGTCTTACCAAATAGGTCACGTAAGTCATAATTATGAGGTCTTAAGACAGAAAACCTTTTTTTTTTTAACGGATTGAACTTGCGCTATGAAGTCAGGTGTTTAGACCACGGAGGTGGTATAAACAATTTTCAGCGTCTTTCCAATCATGGATTAGCGCTACGCTCAAACAGAGATTGTTTATTGGCATTTCCAGTTCACCGCTCTTCTTTCTTTACGTCGTCCTTTACTGTCCATGCAGTGAGACTCTGGCATCAGTTACAAACCAATATAAGACTCGCTCCGTCCTTGGCATGCTTTAAGAAGCGACTGAAAAAACTCTTAATTTCTAGTCATTAAAATAACGTGTTTCATTCCTGATTTTTCCTTTCCTTTCCTCTCCACCATCCCTTCCTTTCCTTTTGATTGATGATATCTCACTTTATATGAAAAATAATGTTCGGGTGATTGTCCGTCTTTGTGGGGTTCGTGGGCATGTTCTCGCGTACATGTTTATGGATTTCGTGGGGATGGATAGTCATTTGAATGATTTATGCGACCACGTAACTTGTTTAATTTACTTTTGTCTGGTTAGTTGGAAGAGATTGCCACCTGGCAATAAACCCGCCAGATTGTATTACAATAAAAGTGTTAAATAAATAAAATAAATAAATCTTTGTGGGATTATGTCCATTTGGCAATATCTCCCAGCCAACCAGAAAGATGATTGCAATATAATACAATCATCTCTCTGGTTGGCTGGAAGAGATTGCCAACTTTTGTTGCATACAGTACAGCCTGGCGGGTTTATTGCCATGTGGTAATATTTTCCAACCAACCAGAAATATGTTAAAAAGGCCTTAAGTGAAAACCAGACTTGAATCCTTTTTAAAAAATATGGGTTCCATTGGGAATCGAGCCCGCTACCTTCAGGTTGGAAGACAAGCGTCTAACCAAATAGGTCATAATTATGAGGTCTTAAAACAGAAAACCTTTCATTTTTATAACGGATTGAACTTGCGCTGTAAAGTCAGGTGTTTAAGCAACGAGACCACGGAGGTCGCCAAATGTAGGTATAAGTTAGTAAATAAGGTGCCGCGCCCTAACTTTGCACACAGTGCCGCAAAATTTTATGCCGGCCCTGCACCACATGTTTCAACTCAAACTAGCACAAAAGAGTTATTAACTGTTGTTTCAGGAAGAGCAATTTATAAAGTTCCCCCAAACAAATGAGCAAATGAGTGAGTAGATTCTGATTAGCATCGGAATGGAAAGCTACAGCACAACACAGCACAGCATAGTACAGGCACAGCTACTCGTAGAGAAGATAGTTACAATAACACTCGAGCGATGGACGGATACGCCACTGATCACCGTGACCATCGGACTTCCCCGCCGAGCGAGATAGGGATCCACTCGGTACTCCATAAACGCCGTCCAGGCATTGTCATGATTAGTGAAAAAAAAAACATATATATTTTTTAACAATAAATTTCTTTGTTGTGTCATTAGTTAATTACATAGATAGATATCATCACTCCTTCCGTGTCCCTTGCGAAGCAGGCAGAGAGAACAGATCTTCAAATTTTTCTATCCAAGCACACAACTTTCGCATACTCCGCAATCTTACATCTCGTCATGCAAAATCTTCTTTAACCCTCCCTGTCTTGTGATGTGTAACTAGTACCCATTGCTTCTAAAAACTTTAATATCTCTATAAATATAATAAATACTGGGTTCAGATTTTGAGTGTTTCTCCGTAATACATTTACGCATTGAATGAAAAAATAATATTAATAATAATTAGCACTTATTGGCCACATTAGAGATATTTTGTGAAAATCGGGAATAAATTCACCAATACAATCAAACGTGTGTCAGTGTGTGACGTAGGTATATTAATTCTAAAAAACCGCTATGGTCGAGGAAGCGACGCTATTCACGTCTCACTCTCACTCTACTTCGATATATGGGAACGCAAGAAATAGAATCTCAGTTCGCAATTGTGTTTCTTCCTTCGAGTTATAGCTAACAGTCCGACACCGAGTCCCGTCTCAGTTCTCAGTAGCTCTGGGGCATCGATTTGAGGTGGTCTCTTCGCCCGTTTTGTGAACGTCGGCCGATGTTTTTTTCATGTTTTCAGCAATTAAATGTTAATTATAATATTATCACTTTTGACTTCAAATTTTATTAATTTAAGCGAGTGGCTATGAATATTCTTATTTTTCCGATTTTAAATCGCTCATTTTTACATGTATATTGAATACACAGCACCGGAACGCGCGATTTTTTTAGCACAGGAAGGGAAAGATTAAAGGGTATCACACAAATGTCGAAAAGTTTTTATTTTAAACATGATATTTATGTCACTTCAACGAATTGAATGACGAAAGAATGACTAAGATAGTTTACAAGTCAGAAGTGCAAGATGTAGGGGAAGAAGTAGATCGAGAAAAACGTGTCTGGACCAAATGAACCAGACTTTGAAATAATATAACATGAGAAGTATAAATTATAGAACTTGTGCATGGCGAAATGTATGAATAGGAGGCGAAAGTTGTGTAGAAAAGTTTGGAGATCTTTTCTCTATGCTTACCCCGTTAAGGATACGGCAGGATGATTATGTAAGTGTATGTGATATATATGTTTCACTCAAATCTTAGAATTATATCACAATAACTTTATAAAAGGTACCTACTTCAGAAAGTGGTATCGTTTATTTCTTATTCCAATTTGTATGTAAGAAGAAGTCCTTAATAATTCTTAATTCGGTAATTGTTTATGGGCCTTGATAGAAGTAATATTGTTAAGACCTGTCAACTCTTATGCTAAAGCTGTGTTGATGTTTTGATCACCGTCAACCGCGTCCCCCTCCCCATCGTTCTCCATATTGTGTATAAATTGGGATTGTATTGGGCGCGAGAGACATCACAAATCAGTCGCGCCGTGTCGGCCGAGCAGTTCTAGTGAAAAGTAAGCTTAAATCGGGTACCTACCCGAGACCGCCTAATTACAAAGTGATTGGCCGTTAAATAATTCAATTTGACAGCCATCATTGATAATAATAAAAAAAAAAAAAAACAATTCGCGCTGTTCGATTTTTAAATATAATTTGAAACGAAAATTTAATGGTGGACATTTTGTGTAGTGTTGTGACGAGGGAATTTAATTTATGTATGCAGTTTTGCCAGTGTTTTTTTTTTATGGGCGTTATTTTTTAAATATATACTTGATTATAAAACAAAATATTGATTATTTATCGAATTTTAAAATGAGCTGTGCTGTTTCCTTCACACTTGCGCCTTCTTGGCTATTATCATGTGATAAATTATAAACATTCGTGAATCACGTGCACTATAATTGGTATATCTCCTTAGAAATATTACAAGAATGGTTATTTTTTTGAAGTTATGTATTATTTCCAAATCACAATTGCATAATATTGAAGTCTGCTCGTTATTTTCGTTCTACAAACGATATAAATTAGTTGAAATCAACCCACGGTGATAGGTTTCGAGCAATTTTCGAGTCCTCGTCAAGTATGTAAGACAACATTAGAAGACCAATTCATTGAATCATTTCTACAGTATTTCATAATAAATTTAGCCTTGATTCATGTCGAACGGATATTTTTTTAATCAACCAGTGGTATTTAAGTTATTAATGTAAACATCAAATGTAGTCCTATTTGTAATTTATCGATTTTAAGACCCGAATTTATTATATGACCTAAATTCTAACCTAAAATATTTATGATTTAATTCAGAGTGAGTTAATAATGACACTATATGATTCCCTCATTGAAGGAAGCTACGATAAATATGTACGAAATGTAATTTAAAATACTAATTTCTTCAGTAAAAAATTGTTAATATTTAGTGTTTAGACTGAACTATGAATTTCGGGCCTCGAATAAGAAAACATCGAGTTGGATCATGGAATAATAAAAAGAAAATGTATATATCGCCGTTTAGATAGCAAACTCTCCTAAAGGACGCTTTAACCTGGGAGTCGTTTAGATAGCAGACTCTCCTCAAGGATGCTATAGCCTGAGAGTCGTTTAGATAGCAGACTCCTCAAGGATGCTTTATCTTGAGAGTCGTTTAGATAGCAGACTCTTCAAGGACGCTTTATCTTACGAGTCGTTTAGATAGCAGACTCTCCTCAAGGACGCTTTAACTTGGGAGTCGTTTAGCTAGCAGACTCTCTTCAATGACGCTTTAACCTGAGATTCGTTTAGATAGCACTCTCCTCAAGGACGCTTTAACCTGGGAGTCGTTTAGATAGCAGACTCTCCTCAAGGACGCTTTAACTTGGGAGTCGTTTAGCTAGCAGACTCTCTTCAATGACGCTTTAACCTGAGATTCGTTTAGATAGCACTCTCCTCAAGGACGCTTTAACCTGGGAGTCGTTTAGATAGCAGACTCTCCTCAAGGATGCTATAGCCTGAGAGTCGTTTAGATAGCAGACTCCTCAAGGATGCTTTATCTTGAGAGTCGTTTAGATAGCAGACTCTTCAAGGACGCTTTATCTTACGAGTCGTTTAGATAGCAGACTCTCCTCAAGGACTCTTTAACCTGGGAGTCGTTTAGATAGCAGACTCCTCAAGGACGCTTTAACCTGGGAGTCGTTTAGATAGCAGACTTCTCAAGGACGCTTTAACCTGAGAGTCGTTTAAATAACAGACTCTCCTCAAGGACGCTTTAACCTGGGAGTCGTTTAGATAGCAGACTCTCCTCAAAGACGCTTTAGCCTGGGAGTTCAATATTGTTCAGAAATTAAAAATATTACAAAATAATTAGATATAAGTTTAGTGTAAACATAGGAAACTGCTGGCACCGGTCATTAGATGATGTACTTCCCCGTGTCTGCATGTGTTTAAAAACACATATTTGGTAAGAAAACCGCAGAAAATTTACCAAAGAAGACGAAATACGAAAAAACATTTGTAGATCTTCTGATATGTGATAGTAACACATTCGGCTTAAGTTGTAGTACATTGTATGTTTGTAGAATTCATATATGTACATTCATAAAGTTTGATAAGACCTCCCAAAAAATTACTAACTTCAAGTGCTTCCTAATACTATACACGTCACCCATGTCTCGAACACTAAGAGCCAAACCATTCCACACCACAGAATCAGCAATGGCAAAAGCTCTATTTTAAAACCCCACCCTATTGGGTCGATTCAGAACACTCAATTTATTCGATAAATATGAAATCGACCTTAAAGTTCTACTACCCTCAGAAGGAACATCCCTTCAGACATAGATTCAACAGATACAATGGAGACATTCCGATAAGGGACTTGAATACAAAGAGTCAAAGTTTGCAATCAATACGTTCAAGACACTTGAGCTAATATAGATTTTTTAAATATCTTAGCTTGTTCATATTAGATTATTTGATTTTTTGTCCAGATAAAAAAAATATTCTAGACGAGAGGTCTGCAACCTTGTTGTCATAATGGGAGCAACACATTTTTGAAAATCAATATAATAAAACTCTTAACAGATTTTTTAAAATTAGTTTCATATCAATTGAAAATATAAAAGGACTACGGATTATGCATTGCATTATCTTGTGCAACATTTAATATTGAAATCTGGGCTGACCAAAATTAAAACAAAAAAAATTGACTCTTTTAATAACACATTTTAGCTTTTCGTTCACAAGTTTGGTACGTAAAGTGTTTTTATCAAAAAAGTGTTTTTTTTAAAATTATTTTATTTCTTTATTAGATACCAATTGGAATTATAGATATTTTGAAAAAAAACAAACAAATAGCAGTAGTAAGGGGGTCTATTTTTGCTGTCGTCGACCTCCAAATTTTTTTATTGAAACTATCAACCCCTAGAAAAATCAAATCGACCCCAGGGTGTCGATATCGACCAATTTGGGAACTCTTTGTTGTTTTGTATTTGTGTTTCTGTAT
Source organism: Odontocerum albicorne (assembly GCA_949825065.1). Classification (NCBI taxonomy): domain Eukaryota; kingdom Metazoa; phylum Arthropoda; class Insecta; order Trichoptera; family Odontoceridae; genus Odontocerum; species Odontocerum albicorne. The sequence continues at coordinate 31,350,029 of OX463860.1, forward strand.
ATTATTGTGTTAATTTTTATTCTTATGATTGTGTGCGGTATATTATGGGATGAACATTTTTGGTTTTATTTTTGTTTCATTTTGGGTTCATTTTTGGTTTTACTTTTGTTCTTGTTTTTATTCTTATGATTGTGTGCGGTATATTATGGGATGAACATTTTTGGTCTTTCTGGAGTGATGATGTGTGAAGAGTTTGATTCCGCATGATGTTTTCAGTTGTAATTGAGTGTCACTGTTTGTCAGGTTGATAAGAACGTGCAACGGGGTTTTGTTTTTGTGTAATCAAAAATTGGAAAGAAGTATCGATTTATTTTTTCATGCTAAATATCCTCAGTGAGATACAGGCAAAAGCCTAGTTTACTGGGGATACGACAAATGAAAGGCGACAAACCCAGATCCATTAAAATAATGTATGTCCAAATTAAATTACCTGTTGTTTTTTCGCAAATTATGTATATTTTTGTCATGTGTAATAATAAATAAATAAAAAAAATATACAATTGAAATAATTATATATTTAAAAAATATTTTTGCCATTTATAAAATAAATATTTAAAAAAATACGAAATCAATTTTTTTTTTCGTTGCACTGCTTAGTTACTAGCAAAAACATCTAATGGGGTAAGGCAGATTTTAATTTTTATTGTTATATTTTTACATACCAAGAAAATTATGATTGGATTAAAAGTGAATGATATTTTGAAAGAATGAAATCTAAAAAGTTAGAGAAATCGTAGTTGTATGAGAAGATGTATGGATGTAGAAGAGATGAAGAATGTGTATCAAGATAGTAAAGTCTTGTGGTTTATCCTCTCTGCCTACTCCTATAAGGAAATGGTGGGAAGGTATGTATGTATCATTTCACATAGAAAAATCAGTTACGAAATACTTAAGCTGCGTATACACGATTATTAAAAGGATGCAAAATTATAAAATTGATTAAATTCATTATATAATTATAATTTAACACTTTTAAATATGAATTGATCAACCAATAATTTGATTGGTTTTAACAATTGTTGAGTTATTCAAAATTTAAATGGCTTAACAAAAATGTCAATTAAGTTATTCATATTTCATAATGCGCGTATTTAGCTCTACGGATTTCCAGGCATTTTTATATTTGAAAAAAATAAAAACAATTCACAATTTTGAGAAACATATAATAAAAACATTTTCAGAATGAATCATGACAATAGACAAATAATAGCTTCTACCATTGTCAATATTTTTTTCTGCAATGAGTAAATTTTTCCTCATTTATGGTCTCGTTCTTACGAATGGGTTGTTAGCGCGTTGATGAAATTCTTCCTCCCTTTCTCTTGAAAAATAGGCAAGGATATAACATTGAGAAAAGTATTTAATATCAATATACTCGCGCTGTGGGGTTTGACACACATATATTACACTCGTATATTAACCCTTCCTGTCATGTAATGTGTAACTAGTACACATTGCTTCTAAAAACTTTAATATCTCTATCAATATTATAAATACTGACTTCAGATTTCAGGTAATTCTCAGTAATACATTTACGCATTGAATGAAAATTAATAATAATTAGCACTTATCGACCACATCAGAGATATTTTGTGAAAATCGGGAATAAATTCACCAATACAATCAAACGTGTGCCAGTGTGTGACGTAGGTATATTCATTCTAAAAAAACCGCTATGGGTGAGGAAGCGACGCTATTCACGTCTCACTCTCACTCTACTTCGGTATATGGGAACGCAAGAAATAGAATCTCAGTTCGCTCGCTAAGTAGCCAGCGGGCTTTCGTTCGAGGTGGTCCCTTTGCCCGTTTTGTGAACGTCGTCCGATGTTTTTTTTTCATGTTTTCGGCAATTAAATTTCAATTTTTATCACTTTTGACTTCAAATTTTATTAATTAAAGCGATTGGCTATGAATATTCTTATTTTTCTGATTTTAAATCGATCATTTTTACATATGTATTGATGTGTATTGACTACACATCACCGGTACAGGCGGATTTTTTTAACACAGGAAGGGAAAGGTTACCAAAGTATGGTAGATACCTAAATTATTAGCATCCAATAGCTAAGCATAAAATTTTTTGGTGATTTAGACTTTTTTAAAAAACAAATATTTACGAGTTTGTTTGACCAATGAATACACACACACATACTAACATACCATGTTGTTATTGTCGGAGCAGGCAGAGAGGACAGAGCGTCATACTTTCCTATCTCGATCCACATACTTCCACATCCATACACCTTCTCATACAACTCCAACGATTCATCTGACTTTTTAAGTTTCCTTTTTTTTTCAAAATACTTAAATAATATAAGAAAAGATATTGTTTGAATTTTTTTTATAAAAGAATGCGAACAGAAAAGCACATATGAATATTGACGATGTAAAACCTGTATTAGTGGGTAAAAAATATTTAGAGATATACCCTCTCTGCTACCCTAATGACTGTAAGATATGAACCTAAAATACCTACAATTTTAATAATAATTTGTTCGACATCTGTGGCCTAGCTACTTGGACGCCTGTCACCCAACTCGACGGCTGCAAGTTCGATTTCGGTCGGTACTCAATTTGTTTTATATCGGGTTTCAGTCATATTTTCACTTGAGGCCTCGTTAGTCTTTCTGAACGGTTGTAAGAGAATAATACATGGCAATAAATCCTCTAGATAGTATTGTATTTCAAGTGTAATATAGTATATTCTCTCAACGGCACTTTATATTTTTTTAACATGTATGGATGTAAAGGATACAAAATATGTGTACGTGGATAAAAAAAAGGCGTAGAAATTATTCCTCTCTGCGTACTCTAGTGAGTATAAGACACGACATTTGAATTTATATAATTTTCTAATCAATATGTCCATTTACCTGATCCAGTATGGCGTTATAACATATTATGACATGGATTTTATCGTTGTCGGTCCTGTGGCTTGGAATGGTCTACCTCTAAATGCTAGAAATATGAGTGCCGTATGTAGCTTTAGGAACCACTTAAACACAACCCTTTTTGGGAAGTTTTATCAAAATGTATTATTATATATGAACACTACTACACACATACACTTGACTCCACCAAAACCCGAATGTGTTACTATCACATATCGGAAGATCTACAAAGGTTTCATTGTAGTTCGTCTTCCCTTGAGAAGTTTTCTACAGTTTTCTTACCAAATATATTTTTCTGAATATATGCTGATGCGGGAAAGTACTTAATCTAATGGCCACAGCCACCACCTTCCTACATTAACATTGCCGATAGACAATTATACCAATTTCTTAAATATTAAAATTCTATAGTGAGTTTTATAAAATTTACACTAGAAACAAAACAGGAAGGAAAAAAATTTCTTGGACTTAACATTATCTCGAAAAAAATGGTACATTTGACTTTGATATACTCGTACTATATATAGAAAAGACACTTATCCAGACTCTATAATTCCAGCTACTTCCAATCATTCTAATAACCATAAATTCGCCGCCTTTAACTGTACCTATGCTTCATAGATTGCTCAGTGTCCCATTAACCGACGACAATTTTAAAAAGGAATTGATAACCATAAAAAAATAGCTACAAATAATGGCTATCCTGGAAGCCTCATTGATTCACTTTTAAAAAACAAAACAAAAAGAAACTAATAAAAGATTATATATTTAACGCCACCTATAAGCATACCTATAAGTGGAGCAAAGTCCTATTTATAAAAAACATATCATACGAAATAACCAAAAATATTCCAAGTCACATAAAGCCAGCTTTTTACACTAATTTTAATCTCCGGAAACTCTTATTTATTGGGAAAGGCAAAAATGGAATACTTAGCAACAGTGGTGTGTATACACTTTTATGTGCTGACTGTGATAATTTCTATGTATTAAAGACAGAAAGATCCTTTGAAAAGAGATTTCGTGAACACAAATCCGCCTTAACAAATCCTCTAATTTATTCTGAAATGGCTAATCATTGTCACCGTAAAAACCATACTTTTTCTATCGATGATGCCAAATTCTTACTTATCAGTAGTAACGGAAATAAATTGGACAGATTAGAGGCCCTAGAAATTTCTAAGTCAGCACATCGATGCGAACATCTGGTAAATACATATATTCTCAGAATCTCTCCGCTGCTGGCCGAGGTCGTCCCATGCCTCCCTCAGCCCTCAGTCCCAAACCTGAATGTCCCAAACCGTTGAAGCGTGTATATCGGTGCCAGTTCGAACAGACTGTAGTCTTTTTTGTGCTCCCCTGAAGATAAGGTGTGCACCTTGAAACTGGCAGAGTTATACCGTTACAAAAAAGTGGAATAAACGGTGTTTGATAAAATAAATTACAATCGATTTATATTTATTTTGTAGTATTTTTAATTTGTCAATTATAGTGGATTCGAATCCCATGTTAGAACACCCTTGAAGTAGTTTGCTTCCGAAACGTGGCTATATAAATTGTCCTTTTATTATTATTATTATTATTATTATTCGATTCCTGTTGGCACCCAATTTATTTTTAAATGGGTTACAGTCAGGTTTTGACTTAAGTACTCATTATCGCATTTTTTGTTCGGTTGTAAGGGATCGCCACATGGCATAAATCCTCCAAGTTGCTCTGTATACAACGAAAGTGTAATACAGACAATGTGCTGTCTTAATACAAATTGTTCTCTTATTATCATATATACACACCATCATGCCATTTCCCTGACGAGATAGGCAGAAAGGACAGCGCCAGACGTACCTATATCGACACACTTTTTTCGCCTCTATATCCAGGTGTATGGAGCTCATACGTATGAGATCCATACACCTGGATAAAGAAAACGTGGCTGGACCAAATGGGCCATATTTTTAAAGAATTTAACGTGGGAAGTATGAATAATGGAACCTTGACGAGATATATGAATGTAGAGGAGGCGAAAGTTGTATAGTATGCTTGGAAAGAAAAGTTTGTAGATCTGTTATTTCTGCCTACTCCGTAAATTACACGGTGTGATGATATACATGTATGTATGTATGAGTTGAAATAAATGGAGTGGAACCATTCTATCCGTGGTTTTCCTCTGTCACACTTTTCCTTCACGAATATCATTATTATTATTATACGATGTTGACGATATAAACATTTTGTGCGTGTATAAAAAAATGTGTCAAGATATGATGACAGCTGGTCACCCTATATTGAGAGATGTACATATCTTACTTAACCTTTCTCTTCCTGTGCTAAAAAAATCAGCCCATTCCGGTGCTGTGTATTCAATACACATGTAAAAATGAGCGATTTAAAATCGGAAAAATAAGAATATTCATAGCCAATCGCTTAAATTAATAAAATTTGAAGTCAAAAGTGATAATAATTGAAATTTAATAACTGAAAACATAACAAAAACCATCGGCCGACGTTTACAAAATGGGCGAAGAGACCACTCCAAATTGATTCCCGCGAGCTACTGAAGCGAGGGAACTGAGATTCTATTTCTTGCGTTCCCGTATACTGAAGTAGAGTGAGGCGTGAATAACGTCGCTTCCTCACCCATAGCGGGTTTTTAGAATGAATTTACCTACGTCACACACTGGCACACGTTTGATTGTATTGGTGAATTTATTCCCGATTTTCACAAAATATCTCTGATGTAGCCGATAAGCGCAAATTATTATTAATATTCTTTTTTCATTCAACGCGTAAATGTATTACGGAGGAATACCTAAAATCTGAACCCAGTATTTATTATATTTATAGAGATATTAAAGTTTTAAAAGCAATGTGTACTAGTTACACATCACAGTAAAGGAAGGGTTAACTACCCTCAGAACTGCAAGACACAATGTTTAAATTAACAAAAATAATTAGAAATAAAAAAGCAGTAGTGAATGGTTATTACATTAAGAACAGAATATATTAAAAAAATCTAAAATAATTTAATACAACAAAAATATATTAAGAAGAAACAGGTATCAAATCGTACTAAATCACGTGATCTATATTAAAGGTGCATGGCCGTGTGGTAACACACTGCACTTCTGTGCGGAAGGTCGCCTGTTCGCGAACCCCCTTCGAATAACACAGGCATTTTTTCCGCCTAGTATTCGGAGGTATAAAGATACCTATGACTTTTAATCTTGAAAAATTCCATTATTGTTATTTAATGTTTTCTAGAATCTGCCATGCTTAAACAATTAACGCGCGCACACGCACAGGCACGCGCGCACGCGCACATGCACGCGCGCATGTGCGCGTACGCACGAACCGAACACACTGTTAAATAAACTTACTTTCATTTTATTTTTATGATTATTACAATTTAAACCGACAGCATTTTAAATTTACAAAACGTGTGTTCACTCAATGTTTGAATATTAAATATTATTTTTATATTTTTGTTGCTTTTTCAATTCAATAAAAAAATAAAGTGACAAGTTTTTTTTAAACGCACTGTTACTCACACTATTGCAAAATGACTCTTCTGGCTGAATGATCTATACACAGGGCCATCTGATATATTTAAATGCCCTGGGCTAAGAAGATCAAGTGCTCTTTTTCATCATTTAAAAACTACAGAATATTGGTATTATTGATTATTTTCGGATTAGAACTTCAAATATCATTTAACCCTCCGTCCGGGCGCAATAAAAATCCTAATACGTTCGGGCGCAACTCATCTGTGAGATTAAAAATTAAATTTCAACTTACGCTTATTAAGTGAAAGCTTATCAATCTGAACTTTTCACTCAAACATGATTATATACAATAACATTTGCACATTTCTTTGCACTTTTCAATAACAACATTTTAAATTTTCTCATATTGTTTTTCATAAAATAGAAAATAACTAGTTTACAACATTCTCAGTCTTTTGTTGACAGCTTATTAACACAACTAATGCAATTCAGTAACATCATAATTTTTTCAGTTATTTAATACCCACGGTTTGTAAAAAAAAAGATTTAGCACAATAAAAAGCATGTGGAATTAACTGTCACATCTTCATAAGGTATGTGTTCATGTGACGAAAATAAAAGCAACAACTTGACATTAGAGAACACTATGCTAGCACTTTTTCAAACATTATTTAGAATGTGAAAGTCAAATTCACTTGTGATCATAAAACGTCTTCACAAAAACAAAAGGGAGTAATCAAAATATGATTAGAAAGTAATTCCTGATCAGGCTCACGCTGAACATTTTCGAAAACATTCTTATAACAATTTTCACACACCATGCGTGCATGTTTGTATTCATATAGTAAATAACGATCAATATTATTGAATTAGGGGCTACAACATAGATATACGAACTATTGCAAGTATATAAAAAGAAATATTGAGAAAAAAATTGAAATTTCGGAAATCAAAAATACTTACGTAATCGGGCGCAACTCATCCAGCAGATTAAAACGTCCGTCACGGAGACCAACGGTGCACTGGAGAAATAACAAAGATACCCTTGTGTGAGGGGTAGGGAGTCAGGAAGCTACTATAAGCCTCACCTTTTTGTCAGTAAACCTCGCCCATTGGCACAAAAAAAAACTAGGTATCTCATCTCATAGATTAGATGCGCCCACTCAAGGGTTAAATCACGGCACAGCTTCGCTTTCCAGCTGGAATGGCGAAGGTATCCTCGACTACGAGGTTCAGCAACGAACGACGATCGGTGTTTGTAAATAAACGCCTAAATTCTCTAAATTTACTAAAAGCAAAACTGCATTATTACATTAAATCATCTCTCCACGTTAAGAAGTATTATACGTGTATTTGAATATTTGGTCTTATCGTTAAGTTTTCTTTTTTAAGATTAAGTTGTTGTGTCGGAGCGTGAACCTTGACAGTCGTATATCATTGACTTCTGAACTGAGCAGTGACCGGCAGCAGTGGAGACAGCAGCAATATGATTAGGTAAGCCATCATTGTGTTTATTGTTACTTATTGTATCATATATGGTATTGTGCGATACTTACAGATGCCTGGCTGCCAGCTGCGGGCATTGCGGCTTGAATAATTTCTAATGCAACGTCTTCAGTGACACAACAAATATGTAATTCATATAGCACTGTTTTGTAAAAAACCTTTTACCTGCCAGGCATGAAGTAGGTAGATGGTGTGCACCTGTAGGCTAAATTTTTTGACATTTTTATCAATAGATGTCGTCAACCATTTGACACTTTATTTTGCAACCTTCAGTTTGTTATGTATTTTTCAAACTGAATGGAATTGGACTGACAAGGGTCTAGATAAAATATGTTAAATTGATCTTCTTATCAGTGTCATGTCAGCTCCCCCCAACGTTGACTATCATCAAAGAGTAAGCATATTTGTCCCCGGCAGCCCGAAAAAGATCTCCAACGCTCCTTATACCAGTCCAATCTTGTATATTGCGGAGCCAGGATATTTGCCTCCTGCCAACACCTCTTCGACCCTCTATTTTACCTCGAATGATCAGGTGCAGTAATTTATACTTTGCTCTTCTCTAAGTACATAACCCAAATAGGACTCCTTTCGGATTTTAATATTAGTCAGCAACTATCTATCAACTTTGGCTCTTTGAAGAGCCCTTGTGTTTCTGACCATATCCGTCCAGGGTATCCATAGCATTCTCCGGTGTATCCACATTTTGAATGCTTCCAGTCGGTTCATACTATCAACTTTGAGTGTCCATGATTCCACTCCATATAATAACACTGACCAAACGTAGCATTTGACTAACCGTTGTCGAAGTTTCAAGTTTAGATTACCATCGCAGAATACGCTTCTCATTTTATTAAATGTCGCACGAGATGTTTCAATTTTGCACTTGACTTAGGTTTCTGGGTCGAGGTCTTCCACTAGGATACTTCCGAGGTATTTAAATGTTTCCACTCTCTCTATATTAGCACCGTCACCAGCAATGTAAGACGTGCTCCTGCAGGCCAATCACCATGAACTTAGTTTTACTCACGTTCATGTTCAGCCCCAGCCCCACCAAAAAATGATTAGAAATCTTGGCATCAGAAAGCTACCTCTGTAGTCTAGTTGGTAAGACGCAATTCTCCCAACCCGGGGGTTTTATGATAGCCTCCATGGCCTAGTTGATGAGACATTTGTCTTCTAATCGGGGGGTGCGGGTTCTATTTCCGTTTTTACCTTTATTTTAAGAAGGCTTCCTTTCTGGGTTTCGCTTAAGATCTCTTTAATATCTTTTTGGTCGGTTGCAACTCTCACAAACTCTCATATTTTGCTTCTGCCACGTCCATAAACCTCGTCATGTATATCATTTTATTAGTAATGTTCGTTTGGGCGCTACTGTCGTTGTCAGACATGATTTGTTCGCGTCTGTTTGATTTTTAAAGTGAATTGTGAATTTATTATATTTTTTTATAGTTATTCCTATAATGGGCACAATATTTCATCATACAGGGTACCAAAAAAAAATTTACATGCACATACTTTTATACCGTACCATTTACTTTAACTTGCTGTAGGAGTTTGTCATAACACGCATTCGTGATTTAGGAATGAGAAGAAGTTTTATTTCCAGCACGATGGTTCACCTCCCCACAACCATCGTAATGTGAGGGCCAATCTTGATGGTGCCCCTCCCCACAACCACCGCAATGTGAAGGCCAATCTTGATGGTGCCCCTCCCCACAACCACCGCAATGTGAGGGCCAATCTTGATGGTGCACCTCCCCACAACCATCGTAATGTGAGGCCCAATCTTGATGGTGCACCTCCCCACAACCATCGTAATGTGAGGGCCAATCTTGATGGTGCCCCTCCCCACAACCACCGCAATGTGAAGGCCAATCTTGATGGTGCCCCTCCCCACAACCACCGCAATGTGAGGGCCAATCTTGATGGTGCACCTCCCCACAACCATCGTAATGTGAGGCCCAATCTTGATGGTGCACCTCCCCACAACCATCGTAATGTGAGGGCCAATCTTGATGGTGCACCTCCCCACAACCATCGTAATGTGAGGGCCAATCTTGATGGTGCACCTCCCCACAACCATCGTAATGTGAGGGCCAATCTTGATGGTGCACCTCCCCACAACCATCGTAATGTGAGGGGCAATATTGATGGTGCACCTCCCCACAACCATCGTAATGTGAGGGCCAATCTTGATGGGGCACCTCCCCACAACCATCGTAATGTGAGGGGCAATATTGATGGTGCACCTCCCCATAACCATCGTAATGTGAGGGCCAATATTGTTGGTGCACCTCCCCACAACCATCGTAATGTGAGGGGCAATATTGATGGTGCACCTCCCCATAACCATCGTAATGTGAGGGCCAATCTTGATTGTGCACCTCCCCGCAACCATCGTAATGTGAGGGCCAATATTGATGGTGCACCTCCCCACAACCATCGTAATGTGAGGGGCAATCTTGATGGTGCACCTCCCCACAACCATCGTAATGTGAGGGCCAATCTTGATGGTGCACCTCCCCACAACCATCGTAATGTGAGGGCCAATCTTGATGGTGCACCTCCCCACAACCATCGTAATGTGAGGGCCAATCTTGATGGTGCACCTCCCCACAACCATCGTAATGTGAGGGGCAATATTGATGGTGCACCTCCCCACAACCATCGTAATGTGAGGGCCAATCTTGATGGGGCACCTCCCCACAACCATCGTAATGTGAGGGGCAATATTGATGGTGCACCTCCCCATAACCATCGTAATGTGAGGGCCAATATTGATGGTGCACCTCCCCACAACCATCGTAATGTGAGGGGCAATATTGATGGTGCACCTCCCCATAACCATCGTAATGTGAGGGCCAATCTTGATTGTGCACCTCCCCGCAACCATCGTAATGTGAGGGCCAATATTGATGGTGCACCTCCCCATAACCATCGTAATGTGAGGGCCAATCTTGATGGTGCACCTCCCCACAACCATCGTAATGTAAGGGCCAATCTTGATGGTGCACCTCCCCACAACCACCGTAATGTGAGGGCCTATCTTGATGAAAATTTGTCGAACAGAAGGATTAGACGTAGAGGTAGTATTGAATACCCCCGCGTTCCCCAGATCTCACATCAATAATCTTTTTTTATGGAGACTCGTCAAAGATAAAGTTTATAGCTCAAAACCGGCAACGGTTAATGAATTAAGAGCAGCCATTGAAATAAAATGCGCCCAAATAACAAAACAAATGATTATTGATGTTAGCGATTCCACGTTAGCAACAGTGCGTGGGCCAGAACGACCATTAATTTGAGCACATTTGAAAATTTTAAAAATCTACGTCGGCGTTCTTTAATTTGGAGTTTTAATCTAAGAGACGACTTAATCATAGTATAAATAGGCCAAATCCCACACGATTGTTGTCGTCGAAGAAAGAATACGAGAATTGAATTTTGAATACAAGAGAGCGAGAGAGGAATACTTGGATTCTCTCCGAAAGTAATTCGAAATTTGAATCTCGGTGGGTCCGTGATAACTGAACGAATTTTAAATACCTAGCTTACAATTTTTGAACCGGTGTAAAAGGGGACGATGTATAAATGATATACGAGTATATCAACAAATTTTACATTTATGAATATGTATTTTCATAAACGTAGAATTTGTTTTACTTCCGTGAATATTTCGCGGGTTGCAACTAGTAAATACTAAATTTATAAACATTCAAAGTGTATATATATTTTTTTTGGGACACAATTTTTTTATAATGTATTTTTTAATTGCTTTTAGTCGATAACAGTGTATTTTTTATAATTTTTATTTGTTAATTTTGTTATTGTAATAGTCATATCCTATTTATAATTTTGTTATTGTAATAGTCATATCCTATTTATAATAATTACGAAATATTGAATGAATTGACAACCTTTTTTTTAATTGATAAATAGTTTAATGTTTGTTTACTTGAATAATATTTCAATTGAGTTAATCTTTGTCTGCGTCAAAGTGTTCGAGATATGTATGAGTGGCGTGTGCAGCTTTAGGAGGCACTTAAAGATAACGCTTTTTAGATTTTCGACCAAAATGTACGACTATATATTATACATACATACACTTCATTCCACCTATGAACACTACACACGTATACTTCACTCCACCTATAAACACTACACACGTATACTCTATGCTCTACACACATATACTTCACTCCACCTATGAACACTACACACGTATACTTTACTCCATCTATGAACACTACACACGTATACTTCACTCCACCTATGGACACTTCACACGCATACTTAACTCCACCTATGAACACTACACACATATACCACACTCCACTTATGAGCACTACACAAATACACTTCACCTAAAGCCGAATATAATACCATTACGGAATATGTACAATTATTTCTTTGTAATGTGTCTTCCCTTTGTAAGTTTTTTGCGGTTTTCTTACCAAATATGTTATGCGGTTTTCTTACCAAATATGACATATACAGATGGGGGGAAGTACACAATTTAATTAATGGTAGTAGCCACCACTTTTCTACACTTAAACTCACTTTTTTTATTATGTTTTATGTCATATGTTGTTTATAGTTAAGGCATTAACGTTGTGGAGGTTTAAAGACATTGTAATTTATTTTTATCAAACACTGTTTATTCCACTTTTTTGTGACGGTATAACCCTACCGGTTTCAAGGTGCACACCTCATCTTCAGGGGACTGTATGCTTCATATATTGCTCAATGTCCCATTAACCGACGAAAATTTTAAAAAGGAATTAATAACCATAAAAAAAATGCTACAAATAATGGCTATCCTGGAAGCCTCATTGATTCACTTTTAAAAAACAAAACAAGAAAGAAACTTATAAAAGATTATATATATATATTTAACGACACCTATAAGCATACCTATAAATGGAGCAAAGTCCTATTTATATACAAACATATCATACGAAATAACCAAAAATATTCCAAGTCACATAAAGCCAGCTTTTTACACTAACTTTAATCTCCGGAAACTCTTATTTAATGGGAAAGGCAAAAATGGAATACTTAGCAACAGTGGTGTGTATACACTTTTATGTGCTGACTGTGATAATTTCTATATAGGAAAGACAGGAAGATCTTTTGAAAAGAGATTTCGTGAACACAAATCCGCCTTAACAAATCCTCTAATTTATTCTGAAATGGCTAATCATTGTCACCGTGAAAACCATACCTTTTCTATCGATGATGCCAAATTCTTACATATCAGTGGTAACGGAAATAAATTGGACAGATTAGAGGCCTGAGAAATTTCTAAATCAGTACATCGATCCAAACATCTGGTAAATACATATATTCCCAAAAATCTCTCCGCTCTTGGCCGAGATCGTCCCGTGCCTCCCTCAGCCCCCAACCGTTGAAGCGTGTATATCGGTACCAGTTCGAACAGCATTTAGTCTTGTTTGCGCTCCCCTGAAGATGAGGTGAAAGCCTTGAAACCGGTAGGGTTACACCGTCACAAAAAAGTGGAATAAACAGTGTTTGATAAAAATAAATTACAATGTTTTATGTCAATAATAGTGAGTCCGAATCTCGAGTAAGAACACCTTTGACGCGTTCTTAAAAGCACTATATAAATTGTCTTTTTATTATTATATTTTGCACACTTGAGATTTTTTACCCCTTCCTGTCCTGTGATGTGTAACTAGTACACATTGCTATTAAAAACTTTAATATCTCTATAAATATAATAAATACTGGGTTCAGGTTTTAGGTGTTCCTCCGTAATACATTTACGCATTGAATGAAAAAATAATATGAATAATAATTAGCACTTATCGGCCACATCAGAGATATTTTGTGAAAATCGGGAATAAATTCACCGATACAATCAAACGTGTGCCAGTGTATGACGTAGGTAAATTCAATCTAAAAAACCGCTATGGGTCAGGAAGCGACGCTATTCACGTCTCACTCTCACTCTACTTCGGTATATGGCAACGCAAGAAATAGAATCTCAGTTCGTTCGCTTCTCTCGCTTTAGTAGCTCGCGGGCTTTCGTTTGAGGTAATCGCTTCGCTCATTTTGTGAACATCGGCTGATGTTTTTTTCATGTTATCAGCAATTAAATTTAAATTATTATCACTTTTGACTTAAAATTTAATTAATCTAAGTGATTGGTTATGAATATTCTATCGTATAAATATGTTATAAATATGTTATAATATTTTAAATCGATTTAATATCGATTTAAAATATTAAATCGCTCATTTTTACATGTGTGTTGAATACACTGCACCAGAACGCGCGGATTTTTTTAGTACAGGAAGGGAAAGGTTAATATCTAGCTATAATCCTTCCAGAGCAGAGACTATCTTCATATCAACATTATGGAATTTTTAAAACCTTATTTGACCACCACAATTGCTCACTGCATCGTTGGAATACATTTTAATTATATTTTTTAGTTTGTGTCGCATTTGTTCTTTTGTGGTAATAAAAAAACTTAATGCGCCAAAACAACAATATATTTTATTCCATCTTCGCCTAAAAAACCGCTCTAGCAATTTAGGTAAACAATGGCTGAAAAATGCACTAAACTATTACCTTTCATAATAACACACATTCAGCACGTTCGAAATAAATTTAGCAACGAAATGATGCCCTTGCACCTTTGCGATACTAAAAAAAAGGCATCAAGCACCGAAAATACAATTTATTTTGTTTCATCTTCAAAATGACTCCAAAAAACCACTCCAGCATTTAAGACAATATTCGAAAAAATGCGCTAAACTATTTACCTTTCATAATAATATACACTCAGCACGTTTGAAATAAAGTTAGCAACGAAAATTTTTCCATCTATCAAATATAAAACATATGAAATGTTGAAGGTCTTTCTGCAAGGCCTTCAGCACCTAATCTGGCCGAACATCGGACACGGGCGGCCGATGTCGTGGCAGGTCAGCTCCCTCACGAAGATTTATGATACGAGTATATATTGTCTGCATTACACCGCAGTGGCAGCAGCGCTCTATAAATATTCTGCGGCACAATGGATAGTCGTGATGGCACCCAATATATACATTGCATGAGCCAGAGATAGACAATTATGGCAACCGAAAATTTTACAAACACATTTTTTACAGATCTAAAAAAATACATTCTAACCCCAATTCACCTTGAGATTACTTTAATTTTTTTTGTTAAAAACTTTACTCATATATCATCAACCCGTGTATCTTTCAAGGTAGGCAGAAAGAACAGATTTCCAAACTTTTTTATCCAATCGTACAACTTTCGGCCTTACAAGAGGCCTTAACAAGTATGGAAAGCATTCTTCAAAATAACTACAGTATGAAGATAAATAAAGACAAAACAAAGCTGCTGACTGTAGGCCGAGCGCAACACCAGATGAGAATAGTGATGTCGGGTAAACCACTAAAGAACACCGAGGAGTTTGTCTACCTCGGGAGCAAAATAACATGGGACGGTCGGTCCAAGAGCGAGGTCGACAGCCGTATACATCAGGCTAGACTTGCATTTAATAAAAGGTCGAAAATAATAGAATCAAATAATATAGACCTAAAACTGAGAATACTCCTCATCAAGACCTATGTATGGAGTATCTTGATGTACGGCTGCGAGACATGGTGCCTATCCGAAAGAGATAGACGAAGACTAGAGGCTTTTGAGATGTGGTCCTATAGAAGACTATTAGGAATTTCCTGGAGAGACCGCATCACGAATGAAGAGGTTCTCCAACGAATCGAAGGAGGAAGGCACCTGCTCAGGATCCTGTCCGAAAGGCGTGCAAGATGGATCGGTCATATAATACGACAAGAGGGCCTCTTGCATGCCATAATGGAGGGTATGACCGAGGGGACAAACTCTAGGGGACGCCCACGCCGAGAGTACCTGTTGGTGGACGTGCGCTGCTCAACATATACAGATTTAAAAAGAGCCGCACAGGACAGGGGGGAATGGAGGAGAAGAGTTGAAATTGCTGCAAACCAGTCTTAGGACTGCAACCACGGAGAGAGACAACTTTCGCCTCCTCCACATTCATCGATCTCCTCGTGCACAATTCATACATGATTCATGCACTCCTTACTTTACCTTCTTTCAAAATCTAATACAACCAAGTTTTCCTTGATCTACTTCTTTCATGCATACCTTGCATTGCTGACTTGTATACTCGCTTAGTTATTCTTTCGTAATTTATTTTCTCCACTCGTCCACCATCTAAAATCTCCTTTCTTCACTATACTTAAAACATCAATTTTATCCACGCATTCATTTCTGATGTTTTCATTTCGCCTCCTTTCATATATTGGCGCTCCACAATTTTTCTCCACATCTCACATCTACACAGCATTAATTTTACTTTTATTCTTCTACTTTCTTTTTTTTTGCTACATTCTCAAATATTATTTTTCATGTACAAAGTGAAAGACACGCGGGTAACTATAATAATTATGAAACAATGATTGCTAGGAAGAAATAATAATGTAGCGACCGTGCGTGCGGTCACTGAACCCACTGAGGCGATTTTTGGCAGCTCGGTCATCGAACTTGCTCTGTAAGGAATGCGATGGGCGAAGGTCGCCGCGCGGTCATTGAACTCACTAGTAGCGAACAGCGAGAGCGAGAGCGAGACGCCGACATATCTCTTGCCTCTCCTACAGACCGTAGTATGAAATGTATATGGAACGCGTGACAATAACCATGTGTCCGGCGAAGCCAGACGGCGACATGTTCTGCGCCGTTCTATACATTATAAATACGTACGCTTTCAATAAACTCTCTCTCTTTACTTATCTCGATCTCGACGACTTTTATTAAAACAACCTCATCCTTCTATGCGAAACACAAGTCCCTAAAATAATAATAAAAGGATAATTTATATAGCGCCGTTTAAAAAGCAGACTCTCCTCAAGGGCGCTTTAACTCAGGATTTGAATAAACTGTTATTGACAGATTAAAAATTAAATATATTTAAGTTGAGTGTAAGGATAGATAGATGGCGGCAGCGACAATTTGATTAGGTACTTCCCCGCGTCTGCATATATTCCGAAAAGTATATTGGTAATAAACCCGCAGAAACCTTACCAAGGGATGACAAACTACAAAGAAACCTTTGCAGAACTTCCGATATGTGATTGTAACACATTTGGTTTTAAGTGTAGTAAAGGATCTTTCAAATTGAGCGGTTTTTTTTAATTCTTGGATGAAACATAGATGGCGTCGTGGACTTGCCTGGGTCTTGTGACATTTGAGAAGTGTAATATATGACATTTATAAAAACGGAGTCGTATACAATACAGCAACGCGTTCAAATTGAGAATTATTTTATGTATTGTAATCTCCGGAAACGGTGATGTTAATTGGCCACCAAGATCATGTGATCTGAAACCGTTGGACTGTTTTCTCTGGGGTTACGTGAAAAACCAGATCTATAAGAATGCCCCCCGATCAATTCCTGAGCTGAAGAACGAAATTCGCGTTATTGTCGAGTTAGAACCGCAATTATGCCAAAATGTCATCGAAAATTTTGACAATGAGTGGACATCTGTGGAGCTGCAAGAGGTGGAAATTTGGCGGATATTGTTTTTTTGTGTTTAAATGTCATACATTATATAATACTTGAATAACCGATAAAAAGTTTTTTGAAATCAAAGCAAATTGCGTGTTTTATTCAATAATTAAAAAGATTGGAGTAAAAATAACCGCTCAATTTGAAAAACCCTTTATAATGTATGGGTAAAAAACCCTTTATAATGAAGTGTTTCTATATTATCATATATTTTGATAAGGCTTTTTTTTTAAAATGACGGTTTTTGGCTAACATCGGGATTTTAACTCTTAAGCCCCGAGTGGAAGTCAAGCGTCTTAACATGTTCACTGCGTCGAACACGGCTCTCGTGTCCCTACAAAATAGCCTTGAATGTTTAGTGCACTCATAAACGTCTCCCGATAAGGATTCGTCGCCGGTTTCATGTGTTTTGAAGACACTTTAGCGGTATGCTTTACTGATACGTCGTGATGATTTTGATTTGTTTTGTATTTAAAATAAAATACGTCGATTCAGGAATGCGAAAAAGTGAGAGTGAATAATCAATAAATAGTAAACAGCAATGAATGGTCAAGCGAATAGTAACAAGTGCTCTTTATTTGTCGATAAGTAGGTATATATACAATACAATTTCAGAACGGGGCGCGTGAATGCGTCCGCAGTATATCTTGATCTCACTCCTGTGCGTGCCGAGGTGGTCGCAGACGTTGCCAATGATATAGTGGGTAGAATATTTATTGTCGAAACGGTGAGACAACGCGATGCGTTCTCTTTCTACCGTGGAATGCGACGTAAATATTATTTTCGTGTAAACAATATTGACGTTCTGGTATGTGATCTTTGTACATATTCAAAGGTTGATTCATCGGTCGTTGACCGTGCATGTTGACAATATTTAGGGATGTTGGTATTCCCTACAACACGAAGGAATACACTTGTATATGATGTTTCAATAGAAGGTAGAATTTGATTTTTAACAAAGTTATGGGTTTTCAAAAATTCGCGAAATTTCAGCATCTTTGTATGACATTTTATACGCAGTGAATGTGTTAATGGATATACTACGGAGTTCGTCATTAGTAGCAACAGTCATATTTTTTTTCTAGTTTGTGAGTAAAAATGATCAAGTAGCAATAAACCCACAAAATTGTGCTTAGTATAATAAAAGTGTCATAAATAAATAAATAAAAATATCTTCTTTTGGATCCAACACCGTCTGTTGGCAGTCGCTCATCGAGACAGCATAACCTGTTGCGTATTCACGTTTCTGCCGAGACTAAAACCGGTCCATCCAGTATCAGGAGTTGGCCTCTGGCTTCTAACTGCTGATTATCGATCGGCAGCTGGGTACTTGCTGCACGACCTGTTCTGGATCCTCTGGAGGTCTTGGCGAAACGTCTCGAGTAATTCTTTGAATTATTGCGTGCGGGGGACATTTTACTTTCGTTCAACATAAGCTTGATTCATGTTTAAAATGTCACATATCTATAGTCTAAGACGTCATTTTTAATTATTCTAATGTCATTTTTAATTTATCATATGTGTATGATAATTAAATATTGCTGAGGGAGAAACCAGGCATATGTCCTCTTCTGTTTAGGTCTTCATCGTCCTTAGTATGTATCTCTTGTATTGCCACTACATCTATCTTGTGTTTGGTCAGTAATCGCGCTAATATTTGGTATTTAAAGAAGGAGATGCCCTCAATATTAAAGTGGTAGATATTTATGCAACATTCCAAGTCGCGTGTCCTATAGTCCTGAGAAGGACTGTTTTGTATTTTGTTTCCGTCTCTCTTTTTTCTCTTCTTACTAAGCGCCATCGCTGTGTAGCAGCACCAAATGTTTGTCTGTAACGTAACCCAGGGTAGATCACTTGGAGGTCGACAAACTTTCTACCCCCTAAAGCGCCTGACTATGCCATACGCGTATACTCGCATATATATGATAATTAAAAATAACATTTCATATTTATGTTGGAATTTAACAGATGTCAACAAATAATATCAATTTAACAACAAATAAACGTTATGTATAAAAAAATAAGATTATAATATTGAAATCTGTGGTATAAAAATTGATTCATGGTATGTTAAAATGGCATTTTACATATTGATATATTTATAGCTTTATGGCTTGATATTTTCATACATATGATAAAGGATTTTTTATTTTTTTTGCTACCCACAATAAACAATTAACATCGTTTTAACACTTGCCACCGGATAGCGAATGGCCAGGACTCATATTTAATTTGATTATTTGACGTTTTAATACATAATAAAATTATTTTTATAGCTAATTACAAAAAATAACCTAGCAGATTTTGCATAATTTTAATTTAAAACATACATTTTTCACTGTACTCTTAACGTCCAGCACCGTGGCTGAGGGATTTTTTTTAGCACAGTAAGGCAAGTGTTAATTATGTCAATTAAAGAATTCTGATATTTAAGTAGCATTTTATCAGATGATCGAAGCGATACGAGTATGTATCTAACGACATATAGCAATAGGAAACAAGATCAATGGGGCTGTAAAACATATATGGTATACTTAAACCGGACATGATTAAAATCTGTTAAGATTTAATACTGTCCGGTTTCTACTGTCTTTAACAGTATTTTGGTGCCAACTTTGATGTACAGAAGTGAAACGTGAGCGCGGAACAAGACTGAAAAGAGCCGAATAAATGTAGTAGAAAAGCATGCACTTAGAAGAATACATATGGTGACAATGTATGACAGAATACGGAATGAACTGCTACCCCGATAGGGAGACGGCGTGATGGTATGTCATCATTGTCAAACAGGGTCGATCCACAATTGGATGAAGGTCTCTCCAAGTTGACTCCAAATTGTTCGATTTTTCGCTCGTTGATGCCATGTGATGCTGCCATGCTTCCTGAATTCATCTATCCAGCATACCTTCGGTCTTCTTCTAGGTCTCTTTATGCCTCTTGGGTACTTATTTCCTTTTCAGATGGCATATCGGAGGAAATAGCACAAAGAACAAAACTAGCGTGGAGCTCATTTGGACGCTTAAACAACATCTTCAAAAGTAATCTCCCAATATCCTTGAAGCGTCTACAACCAATGTATTCTCCCAGTACTCACGTATGACTGCGAGACATGAACGCTCACAGTAAAGAACATACAAAAGCTCCAGACCGCACAAAGGGGCACGGAGAGATGCATGTTGGGATATACTAAAAGAGACCGTAAACGAAACACCTGGATTCGCAATATAACAACGGTAGAAGACGTTATAAAGGTGTGCAAAAGAATGAAGTGGCAATGGGCAGGACATGTAGCCAGAATGTCAGACTCCCGATGGACATCCGAAATAATCCAATGGTACCCAACAGACATAAAGAGATTGTATGTATGTACTCGTATATATCATTTTAATAGAAAGGGGAACCATAGACTACAAGTACAGAACAATGCAAAAAAAAACACAATTTTGTAGATATGGTGAGCCACTTCACAAGGCAAGGCCTGTAACGAAGTGATCTCATTCCTCAATCATTATTTTCATACATTTATCCTAATCAATAAAACATACAGTTTAAATATTTACATAGCACATTCACATACTTCAATTCCAATATTTGTTCTTATGTTATTGTTTTTTAGAAACTTCAAATGAAACAAAAAAAACTGTTTTTGGGTCGGTTCGTTTTTACTGGCATACGTCCGAATAGCTGTTGAAAAGTCAAGTTTTTAAATCATTGTTTTTTTTGTTAAACTCAATTGAAAATCCGGACCATGGACAAAGATCCGTGGCCTGGTGGTAAGACACTTGTCTGCCGATCCGGAGTTTGCGGGTTCGATCCCCGCTGGAACCCAGATTTCTTTAAATAGGATTCCAGTCTGGTTAACACTTAGGGCCTATAAAAACATATTTCTGGTTGGTTGGAAGATATTGCCACATGGCAATAAACTCGCCAGGTTTAAAAAAAAAGATTCTTAATAAAAAAGAAATTGGATGAAAATCAATAAAAAAATGTTAGGAATGGAAATATATAAAATGTTAGGCGCCACATTGGTATGTTAGCATCCTCGTTGGACTGGTTTTTCAACCATTTTTTTTGTTTTAAAATATCACCTAATAAGGTATGACACATTTTACTTTTAGTGTGACCATACTTTACAGAATCCGTATTCAACAGACGCAGAACTATGGAAAATTCCTAAAAATGACACAGCTGATTTTCTATCGTCAGATCAAATGATTTGTTTTTTTTAATTGTAGGAATTTATTTACCATTTCCCCAGCTACAACATACTCGAAGATAATTGTTTGTAATTTGTTTTATCAAACACTGTTTAGTTCACTTTTTGTAACGGTATACCCCTACCGGTATCGGACGTATGCGTCATCATAAAACACAATATATTTGTTTTCTGGTTTGTTTAATATGTAATATATCTTAGTTATATTTTGATGTTATTTGGTATATTTGTATGTATAACATATTTATGTTTGTTGGGGTCCGTGCTGCGTCGCGACCGCAACGGAAATGTACCTTATGCGCGGCCATCGCGAGACTACGAGTATATCGAAAGCCGGCCGGCCTCTGCATGCGCAAAACTGGCGAAAATTGTGATATTTAGCGAGTCGTGACTGCATGCAGCGGCGAAAACAGGTGCTTGCGATGAGCGATCGGCCGCACATAAGAAGCGCCAAAAGCCAAAAATATATCATTCTCAGTCCACTCTGCCTACTGCGTTTTACTTGAGACCATCTACTACCTGCCTAAGAGGAATCTCTTCACCCTGCCACCTTTCACCTATCTACGACTTTTCGACGTGAGCTGAATTCTCCGAGTATCGAACAGAGGCCATACACCTATTGTTACAGTTCTTTATACCAGTGGCGTACACTACCGGTATCAAGGCTTTCACCTCATCATCAGGGGAGCACAAACAAGTTTTGTTTATGCACCCATGATGCTGAGGTTAAAGTCTTGAAACCGGTAGTGTTATACCGTTATATGAAATTGAATAAACAGTGTTTGATAAAACAAATTACAATGTCTTTAAACCTCCACAATGTTAATGCCTTAACTATAAATAATATGTAGATAATTCATAACAGTATTTTAATACCAACTTTGATGTAGGGAAGTGAAACATGAACGTGGAACGAGACTGAAAAGAGCCGAGTAAATGTAGCAAAAAATGTATCTAATAATAATAATAATATATTATTTATAGTTAAGGCATTAATTAACACTGTAGAGGCTGAAAGACATTGTAATTTGTTTAGTTACACTGTATATTCCACTTTATATAACGGTATAACCCTACCGGTTTCAAGGTTTTCTCCTCATCATCAGGAGAGCACAAATAAGATTAGTTTGTGCTCCCCAGATGATGAGGTGAAAACCTTGAAATCTGTAGGGGTATACACCGTTATATAAAGTGGTATAAACAGTGTTTGACTACACAAATTACTCATAATAATAATAATAAAAAATACAATATAATTCATGAAGTCTTTATTCGAAATACGTAACATAATATGGTGTTTCCATGTTCCGCACACATCTCAAAGAAAGAAACCCGAGAACCCATCATAAAATATATAATTGCGCTAAACCAAATATGGTTACAAGTTCCTTTCTTTGAGATGTGTGCGGAAGATGGAAACATGTGTGCGGACAATTTTTTAACAGATATGCGGCCGCACACGCGCACACCTTAGAGGGAACGTTGGTCACGATGCTCAGATATGAACTACTCGTACACGACAGGATGGACAGAAGTTTCTTCCAAATTAATAGAAGAACACAAGGTCACTCTAAATTAGATGCACTTTGAATATGCTAATTATTTGGTCATAATCCATAAGTATTATTTTGTTTCGGTTGATCGTGTGTCGACATCATCGAATATTTATGAAGTGATAAAAATAAAAGTGCAAAATAACACACATCTGCATACATAGAGAAATATTAGCATATTCCGCGAAATTGAGGTAACAGAATAAATTATTGCTCTAAAGCTGAATAACGTTGTATACAATTTCCATTCAGCCATTTTTTATGTATTTTATTAAATCTAATCTTTATTAATTAATCTAATCTAATATTTATTAACGTTGCAGAATTAATGTTAATTTTATTCTTATGATTGTGTGCAGTATATTGTAGGATGAATATTTTTGGTCTTTCTGGAGTGATGATGTGTGAGGAGTTGAGTTTCGCAAGATGTTTCCAGTTGTAGTTGAGTGCCACTGTTTGTCAGGTTGATGAGAGCGTGCAACGGGGTTTTGTTTTTGTGTAATCAAAAATCGGAAAGAAGTTACGATTTATTTTTTCATGCTAAATATCCTCAGTGAGATACAGGCAAAAGCCTAGTTTACTGGGGATACGACAAATAAAAGGCAACAAACCCAGATCCATTAAAATTGTATGTCCAAATCAAATTACCTGTTGTTTTTTTCGCAAATTGTGTATATTTCTTGTCATGTGTAATAATAAATAAATAAAAATAAAAATGTTTGACAGATTTTCCACTAAATTGTGAAAACATCTATAGGATTAACTTAGAATGAGTGACCGGTCTGTTTCGTTGTGTTATACTAAAGGAAATGTAGCATGATCTCTGTGACGCTTCACAAATTTGCCCCAATACAACCTTGTAACGACGTTCAGTTATTTTAATTATTTTATCAACTTTAATATAAGCCTCGATTCTAATAAATAGCAAGTTATTTAGGTAAATACATTACATAAAACTAACAATAATGACAAATTAATACATCTTTTTACAAATTAGCAAAAATGTGGCGGTTTGTTAAAATCAAATAATATTTGGTGATGTTTGTCAAAAATCACTTCGTTAGTCTGCATTGGCTAGGGATGGGGTATACGATAATTGGATTTTCGATTTTTTTTTACCTAAAATTAAATGTTCGTAATTAG
Organism: Odontocerum albicorne; assembly: GCA_949825065.1. NCBI lineage: Eukaryota > Metazoa > Arthropoda > Insecta > Trichoptera > Odontoceridae > Odontocerum > Odontocerum albicorne. Next base: position 31,374,427 of record OX463860.1, read on the forward strand.
TATTAATGCATAGTAGATCTTGGCCTATTTAAAGATAGATACAAATCATACAATACTTTAGAAAGTCAGTATAATGAAAAATAAGAATTAAAACGTCAGTTTAGAGAAAAACAATTTTTCGATTTATAAAATAACGATTCGATTTGTAAAAAAACGATTTTACCCCATCCCTTTGAGACATGACATTTCAAACGTCATAGAGACCATCCTACATTTTCTCATGTATAGTAAATGCCTGTAAAAACTATATAAGCGATGTTTATCATAGTTGACTTTTCCCATTGATTTAAGATGGCGGTATACAGTCATGTGACTATAATTCATCTGCTCAGCCAACTCTACGGTGGTTTGAAGGGGATCTTCATGAATAATATGGTTTAAGGGGTCCTTCATGAATAATATGGTTTAAGTCCACTGGTCGTCCGGAACGCTCCATGTCTTTCAGGTCGAAATTACCGTCTTTGAAACGCAAAAACCATCGACGAGCTGTCCTTTCATTCATAACATCTTCACCGTACACTTCGCAAATATTGCGAGCAGCTTTGGCAGCTTTATTCCCTCGATTGAACGCGAACAGAAGAAGGTGTCGAAAATGCTCACTTTCGTCTACTTGACATTCCATTTTGAAGGCTTGTAATCAAATAAAATAATATATGTAACGTAAAAGCAAACACAGTATCTTGTAGAGCAGAAAATTTTCTTTCGGATGACGTATAACCTTTACCATTTTGTTTTACTTTTGGTGCTCATTTTTAAATTTGGAAAAAAACGGACACAACTTATGTTAACACCCAATATATCTTATATAGTTTTTATTCTTGACTAAATGTTATTAATTTACGAATAGAATACAATATTTCTATAATAATAATTACTCAGATCTATCCGGAACACTTTGAAGGTTGTCTGAAGTGAAACAAAAATTGTAAAATCTAAAAACAGATGTCGCCCAAAGAGCACTTTATTTGTGATGGCATAGAACTTCGTCAACAATTTTCTTTTAACCAAACCATGCATCTTCGATAACCACCGTGGTCTAGTTAGTAAAACCCTTGTCTTGCAGTTCTAGTTTTTCGGGTGCGATTCACGTTAGATCCCAGATTTTTTATAAAACGATTCCAGTATTGTTTTCACTTAAGACCTCTTTAAAATCTTTATAGTTGGTTGGAAAATATTATTAATAAGCCCGCCAGGTTGTACTGTATACAATAAAAGTGTAATACGAGGCATATCCAGAAAGTAAGTGTACCGAATTTTTGTAGGTTACATTTTTTTTATTTAAACAAAAAAATTACGTGGTTACCGTAGTACATATGTAAGCTATTTTTCGACATAGTCGCCATTCCTCTCAATGCAGGTGGTGAAGCGGTGTATCAACTTTTTGATGCCTTCCTCGAAGTAGTTTCCCGCCAACCTCTCCGTCCACTTCTCCACCTCCTCCTTTAGCTCCTCGTCGGTTGAAAACCTTTTTTCACCCATGTACAGCTTCAGGGAGGTAAAGAGATAGTAATCTGAAGGTGCTAGGTCAGGGGAATGCGCGGGATGGTTCAGGACATCCCATTTAAACGAGGCGAGCAGTTCCTTCGTGGCGTTGGCCGTGTGTGGTCTGGCATTGTCATGCAGCAGGCAGACTTCCTTTGTCAGCATGCCTCTCCTCTTGTTCTGAATCGCCCTCCGCAATTTTTTTAGGGTCTCACAGTATCTTGCAGAGTTGATGGTCTCACCTTGAGGCATATATTCAATTAAAATTATGCCTTGACAGTCCCAAAACACGGATGCCATGATTTTCTTGGCTGAAATTGTAGTTTTGAACTTCTTGGCGGAGGGTGAAGAGGTGTGACGCCACTGTTGAGACTGCCTTTTGGTTTCAGGCGTGTAGTGTGCAACCCGAGTTTCATCTCCAGTAACGATGGAGCGGAGAAATTCATCTCCATGGAGTTTGCAGCGCCTCAAAAACTCTTGCCTTTTTACAAAATTTCGCACTTGGCGGGAGATTGGGTTGACATTTTTCACGAAACGTGTTGTCGCGTCGACACTTCTCAACGTACTGACCTCGAACCGGTCTTGTTGTGGAGGGGAAGGGTCAAGCTATACGGAAGTGTAGCCAACATGTCGAAAATAAAATCCATCTCGTCGTGAGAGCCTCAGGACACTTACTTTCTGGATACGCCTCGTACAATACGTATTTTAGAGGGCATCTTTTGAAATTCCCCAAAACTAAATTCCACAATAATCCGTGGAAATATCCTTACACTCGTGGAATCTTGGAACAAACTACCCATTATTTCAGTGAGTGCTGTGACATTGAATCAGTTTAAAAACTATATGTGCAAGTTCCTCCACACAAACCCAGAAGTACGAGTACTATTTTGGTGGCGTTTTTTTCCTTTTTTTTTTCATGAACATATGACAATCAAACTTGATAGTTCTGATTTTAAATGACAGATGTCGCATTATTTTCAATTTTGTAAATAAAACGAGATGCGCGGTGTAATAATTTATCTATAAAATTGAAATGATGTATATTTTTATCCACGTCCTGACGTCATTTTAAATAAATCAATCACCTTGAGTAAAGATTTTATTGTTTTGATATTCAGCTCTCAGTTGATGTGTCGGTGTGGCATTGTTGTGATCAATAAGTGTTTCAGTACCTTTTTTTTTTTCGTTTTTTTTTAAATATATTTTTCTTTTTTTTGGCCTGAAGCTCCGTTTTATAACATTATAATTTTATATCAGTTCAGAAACGTTTTAAATAACTTAACATCGCACGGGTTGATCGTGTAGTTATGCAATATTTGTGTTAACAGTACGATATCTTTTGAATATATTACAATACCCGGATTTGGTAGGAAAATACGCGTGGGAAAGTGTAATATAATTCGCCTCGCCACTTGTGATTCTTGGGAACAAATCACGTCAACGATCTTCTATTTGAGTTTCGAAACGGAATTAGACTTACTCTATGTAATTTATTCATTCATTCGTAAACAGGCAATACTAGTGACACGACAAACGAAAGGCAATACATCGAGATCCACATAATTCGTGTATCCACTTTAAATTACCTGTTGTTTTTTCAAAAATGATGTAATTATAAAATGGCAATGCCTGACCAAAATGGCAATATATGACCGAAGTCATAGGTAACTTTATACCCCAAATAATAGGCAGAAAAAATATCAGTGTCATTCGAGGAGAGTAGCACACCGACGAGCTTCCGCACGGAAGTCCAATGCGTTATAACGCGGTGATGCACCTCATATGTGTAAGGATTGGAAGGTGGTGGCCGCAACCATTAACCCTTCCTTACGGTGATAAAAATAATACGCGTGTTACGGTGTTGGGTAGTGAGTACGCAATAAAAAATTAGCGATTTTAAATCGGAAAAATAAGAACATTCATAGATAATCCCCTTAATTAATTATAATTGAAGTTAAAAATTATAATAATTGAGATTTATTTGCTGAAAACATTAAAAAACCATCTGAAAACATTAAAAAACACTCACGGAACGGGCGTACGTCTAACCTATTTGCGAGCCTAGAGGCAACTAGTGGCGCGGAACATCAGTCGCATACCCCGGCGCATACGCCTTTCCTGGCGACGTTGAGACAGTTCAGCTCCTCGCAATTCAGTCTAGTATGCAAAAGTGAGATGCGAATATAGTGTCGCGCTTCCCGCATACTATTCACCTATCGTCAAGACGAGGCGTTCGCCGCGTTTAAATGCGAATTTGTTTTCGATCTTTACAAAACACCTCGATGTAGTCGATAAATTCTGATAATTATTAATATTATTTTTTAAATCAATGCGTAAATATATTATGGAGGAATACCTAAAATGTTAACCTTGTATTTATTATATTTATAGAGATATTGATGGTTATTAGAAGCAATGTGTAGAAGATACCCAACACAGGGAAGGAAAGGTTAAATAAGGTACCACCCCGCATCTGAATATGTTAAGAAAAAAACATATTTGGTAAGAAAACTGCAGAAAACTTACATAGGGAAGACGAACTACAAAGAAACCTTTATAGATCTGACATGTGATAGTTATAGTTAGAGAGCAGACTCTCTTCAAGGGCGCCCCTACTCGGGAATCGAACCAATTATTACTGAATGATTATAAACAATTGGAACGAATAGCTGAAGTCATTATATTGGGTACTTCCCCGTATCTGCAAATGTTTAGAAAAACTTATTTCGCACGAAAAATTATCGCAAAAACTACAAATAAACTTTTGTAAATCTTCGGATATGTGATAGTAACACATTCGGCTTTAGGTGGAGTGTGGCGTATGTGTGTAGTGTTCGTATTGTTTATAGGTGTAATTTCTTCTTTTCTCAGTGTCATATCAGGTCCCCCCAACGTTGAATATCACCTGAGAGTAGGCATCTTTGTCCCCGGCAGCCCGAAAAAGATCCCCAATGCTCCTTACTATATACCAGTTCAATCACGTATATTGCGGAGCCAGGAGATTTGCCTCCTGCCAACACCTCTTCGACCCTCTATTTTGCCTTGAATGATCAGGTGCAGTAATGTGTACTTAATACAATACAATAGAATACAATAGATAATAAAAATATGCTTAAATTGATAAATGGCGGAAATTCGGACGTCATGTCATCAATGTGCAGTGAAGTTTATAATCTTGAAGATTTGTTATTTTTCATTTGTCGTGTCCTCAGTAAACTAGGATTTTGTTTATATATTACTAAGGACATATAACAAGGAAAAATAAGTTGGTGCTATTTTCAGGTTGTTTATTATTAAAACCCCGTTGCGAACTCACATCAACTTAATCAACAATAAGACTCACCAACATGTATGTATCACACGAGTCAAACCCCGCATGCTTCACCGTTCCAGACATACCAAAAGGTCAATCTCAATACTCCCTCACACAATCGCCAAAAACACACCACACTTAAGAGTTTACACAAACCTTTGCTACAAGTTATCCCTCCTGCAAGCCCAAAAACTCAAACTCCTGTCGCAATAACATCCACGTTCCAATCCACTGCCTGAATTTTTACCCCCTTTCGCCTTTATTGAATTCAGCACACCATTGTATATTCTTCTTCTTCCCAGTGTCATGTTAGGTCCTCCCAACGTTGAATATCACCTGAGAGTAGACATCTTTGTCCCCGGCAGCCCGAAGAAGATACCCGACGCTCCTTATACCAGTCCAATCACGTATATTGCGGAGCCAGGAGATTTACCTCCTGCCAACACCTCTTCGACCCTCTATATTGCCATGGATGATCAGGTGCAGTAATTTGTACTTTGCTCCTCTAAGTACATGACCCAAATAGGACACCTTTCGGATTTTAATATTAGTCAGCAACTCTCTATCAACTTTGATGTAGTTTAGTGTATATCAAAATATTGTTGACTTGGCTTGCCAAGGTAATCACTGTCGAAGGCAAAGCGACGTGACGGAAGTTGATAACACGGCAGCAGAAGAATACATAACATTAAATATGGAGTTATCGTCTTCAGCCGAGCCGCTTCAGTGCCTGAGGCCAAGAACGTGACCTTTATAATGGGGAACCAACAGAGAAGGAATCTTTCTTTTGACAATAGACGCCGTTTAAGTGTTCATCGACATCGGTTAAAAGAAAAAAATATTAACACTTTCGTTATTTGGTCTGCTGTAAATGTACTCGTAAATAGATAGATATTGGGTTGTTCCGAAATGAATTTCATATTTTTAGGGTCAAATTCAAACGCAAATTTTCAGTATGGTTTCACTTGAGACCTCTTTAACATCTTTATTTATTTAACACTTTTATTACAAATACAATCTGGCGAGCTTATTGCCAGGCGGCAATCTCTTCCAACCAACTAGACAAACTAAATGAAGCAAGTTACATGGTTTCATAAATTATTCAAATGACTATCCATCCCCACGAAATCCACAAACACATGAAAGGAAAAAAAAATCAGGAATGAAACACGTTATTTTGCTGACTAGAAATTAAGAGGTTCTTCAGTCGCTTCTTAAAGCATGCCAAGGACGGAGCGAGTCTTATATTGGTTTGCAACTGATTCCAGAGTCTCACTGTATAGACAGTAAAGTTACACAAGTTACATGGTCGCATAAATCATTCAAATGTCAATCCATCCCCACGAAATCCATAAACACATACGTGAGCACATGCCCACGAACCCCACAAAGACGGACAATCACCCGAACATTATTTTTCATATAAAGTGAGATATCATCAAACAAAAGAAAATGAAGGGATGGTGGAGAGGAAAGGAAAAGAAAAATCGGGAATGAAACACGTTATTTTACTGATATTAAGAGTTTTTTCAGTCGCTTCTTAAAGCATGCCAAGGACGGAGCGAGTCTTATATTAGTTTCTAACTGATTCCAGAATCTCACTGCATGGACAGTAAAGTACGACGTAAAAAAAGAGGAGCGGTGAACTGGAAAGGCCAATAGACAATTTTTTTTTTAGCCTGGCGACTTTATTGCCATGTGGCAATCTCTTCCAACCAACCAGAAATATGTTTTTATAGGCCCTAAGTGTTAACCAGACTGGAATCTTTTAATGTTTCTCTTTCTGGTTTGTTGGAAGATATTGACGTCGGTGGAATGTTAATCGACGTCGGTTAAATGTTAATCGATGTCGGTTAAATGTTAATAGACATCGGTTAAATATTAAGCTATGTCGGTTAAATATTAAGCGACGTCGGTTAAATGTTCATCGACGTCGGTTAAAAGAAAAAACTGAAGAACCTTATTGGGAAAAAAATGTATACTTTCGTTATTTCGTCAGCTGTGTTAATTATTGGGTTGTCCCGAAAGTAATTTCGTATTTTTAGATCAAATTGAAACGCAAAATTGCACCAAATACACGTGGATGGTGGTTTTCGACGTCTCCCATGACGTCGGACCATAACTCTGTTGTCGCTACTATCGTTTTCAAACTCAGGTGTGTAACCAGAGGAGGAAAGTTCCAAATACAACATGCGTACACATCATCACGCCGTGTCCCTAGCGGGGTAGGCAAAGAAAACAGATCTCCAAAATTTTATTTCTAAGCGCACAACTTTCGCCTCCTCCACATTCCTACATCTCGTCATGCACAATATTCTATTATTCATATTTTTCACATCACCTTTTTTTTTCCAAAATCTGGTCCAGCCACGTTTTCCTCGGTCGACCTATTTCACGCACACTTTGCACTTCTAACTTGTATACTCGCTTAGTTATTCTTTCATCAGTCATTCTCCATACATGGCCGAACAATCTTAAAGCAGCTTTTTCATCTTACTTAAAACATCTATTTTTTATTGTAATTTATTTTTATCAAACACTGTTTATTCCACTTTTTTGTGACGGTATATCCCTACCAGTTTCAAGGCTTTCACCTCATCTTCAGGGGAGCGCAAACAAAACAAGTCTTGTTTGTGCTCCCCTGAAGATGAGGTGTGCACCTTGAAACCGGTAAGGTTATACCGTCACAAAAAATGGAATAAACAGTGTTTGATAAAAATAAATTACAATGTCTGTAAACCCCTCCACAACGTTAATGCCTTAACTATAAACAACATATCTATTTTTTTAGTTTTTATTCCACCTTCTTTCATACATTGACACCACAAATTTTCCTTAGTGCACGCATCTCTACAGCAATAATCTTACTCATACCCTTCATCTACTAAGTTCGAGTTTCACTTCCATACATAAAGGTTGGCACCAACGCACTTTTATGTAATATCATTTTTGATACTGGTAATATTGCGCAGTTGTTGGATGTAACATTTATACCTCTGTAGATTCAAACCATCTAAAAGCTCTGTTCTCATCTTACTTTAAGGTGTTCCTCGCGGGAAGCACAAACGCCTGTGATCTGACGACAATCCAAGTTTCAAATCACAAATACTTAAAAAGAATGACACAAAACCGGAATGAAAATGGAACTAAAATTTAAAATAATCTTTATTCTAGCGACATCTCTGAAAACCTTGTTAAATAATATATTAGTTTATGAGATATTGTTGAATAAACAGAGCGCCGATTTTGTTTGGTTTCTCAATATTTCCAGCATTAACGACCTGTCGCGCGGATCGAGTCCTGCGATGAGTCTCTCTTACGTAAATAAACATTACTAAGTCTCTCTTACGTAAATAAACATTACTAGTGCTATATGCATTTGATTGGGTGAGTGTCATGAAGCATTGATTTGATCGTAGCATTCCTTTGTTTATTTTACGTAATGTTTAGTTTATCTCCTTTATTTAATGAGTCTCCTTAAGAGTAATGACTATTATTTATTATCAAAAAATTACTTATGTGTCATGTTTACTTGGTGGTGTAATCATATATATATATATATATATATATATATATATATATATATATATATATATATATATATATATATATATATATATATATATATATATATATATATATATATATATATATATATATATATATATATATATATATATATATATATATATATATATATATATATATATATATATATATATATATATATATATATATATATATATATATATATATATATATATATATATATATATATATATATATATATATATATATATATATATATATATATATATATATATATATATATATATATATATATATATATATATATATATATATATATATATATATATATATATATATATTATATATATATATATATATATATATATATATATATATATATATATATATATATATATATATATATATATATATATATATATATATATATATATATATATATATATTATATATATATATATATATATATATATATATATATATATATATATATATATATATATATATATATATATATATATATATATATATATATATATATATATATATATATATATATATATATATATATATATATATATATATATATATATATATATATATATATATATTATATATATATATATATATATATATATATATATATATATATATATATATATATATATATATATATATATATATATATATATTATATATATATATATATATATATATATATATATATATATATATATATATATATATATATATATATATATATATATATATATATATATATATATATATATATATATATATATATATATATATATATATATATATATATATATATTAATATATATATATATATATATATATATATATATATATATATATATATATATATATATATATATATATATATATATATATATATATATATATATATATATATATATATATATATATATATATATATATATATATATATATATATATATATATATATATATATATATATATATATATATATATATATATATATATATATATATATATATATATATATATATATATATATATATATATATATATATATATATATATATATATATATATATATATATATATATATATATATATATATATATATATATATATATATATATATATATATATATATATATATATATATATATATATATATATATATATATATATATATATATATATATATATATATATATATATATATATATATATATATATATATATATATATATATATATATATATATATATATATATATATATATATATATATATATATATATATATATATATATATATATATATATATATATATATATATATATATATATATATATATATATATATATATATATATATATATATATATATATATATATATATATATATATATATATATATATATATATATATATATATATATATATATATATATATATATATATATATATATATATATATATATATATATATATATATATATATATATATATATATATATATATATATATATATATATATATATATATATATATATATATATATATATATATATATATATATATATATATATATATATATATATATATATATATATATATATATATATATATATATATATATATATATATATATATATATATATATATATATATATATATATATATATATATATATATATATATATATATATATATATATATATATATATATATATATATATATATATATATATATATATATATATATATATATATATATATATATATATATATATATATATATATATATATATATATATATATATATATATATATATATATATATATATATATATATATATATATATATATATATATATATATATATATATATATATATATATATATATATATATATATATATATATATATATATATATATATATATATATATATATATATATATATATATATATATATATATATATATATATATATATATATATATATATATATATATATATATATATATATATATATATATATATATATATATATATATATATATATATATATATATATATATATATATATATATATATATATATATATATATATATATATATATATATATATATATATATATATATATGTCATTTTGGTTTTACGGTTTATCCGCGTAATTTGAGATAATTGTCTCCGAGCTTTCGACAGAATCGCATCTGTCATCTTCTTGGGAGTTATTTGCAAACTGTTTTGTGTAGTGATGTTGACTTTTGTTT